>KN838566.1:89915-161945 GCA_000827195.1 Laccaria amethystina LaAM-08-1 | reverse complement strand
TGTGTCTATCGTTCACTTTGCGTGCCATGGGAAGCAAGATCCATGGAAACCACTTGACAGTGGGCTCAAGCTCGACGATGGGCTACTCCGAATCTCGAGAATTATGAAGGAAAAGATGCCAAATGGATCACTTGCCTTTCTCTGTGCTTGCGAGACTGCTATGGGTGATCAAAATCTACCGGATGAGGCGATGAGCATAGGTGCAAGCTTGATCTTTTCCGGATTTCGGCGGGTCGTCGCTACTATGTGGTAGGTTATTAGCGTTGTTCCTTTGGAAATAAATTCTGAGAGCATTAATTGGGCTAGGAAAATGATGGACAAAGACGGACCTACTATTGCGGACACATTCTATAAAGAACTTTTCTCTGGCGGTCCCGATGGAAGACCGGCTCTTGAACCTGACATGACGAAGTCTGCCCTAGCCCTTCACCTTGCAGTCAAAAAACTCCGTTCGCAGCCTGACGTTTCATTCCGTCGTTGGGTTCCCTTTATCCATATGGGCAAATACTAATATGGGTACCATATTCTGTACTGTACGTTTCGACTTCGTTTGGGATATTTTTCGTTTCTCTAAGGCTACCCTCGTTTGTCAAAAACGATGTCTATAAAACAATGATAGTTAGCCATAAGAATAATCTAGTCGTATCATCTCCATTACCGTCGTCTGCCTCAAGTTTCCACCATCTCCGTCATCATATTTATTTCACTCAATTGTGCTTGCTTCCGTTGAAGGCGAAAATTCGGTTAATTGTGCATAATAAACATATCTTCTGCGTCATTTACGTTGATTCTGCTCAAATTTAAAACCCATCTTTTCCTGATGATCATTGTCGCTTATTTCTCAGGACCACACCCTTCCTTCCCCAATTTCCGCACATCTGGTAAATACCGTCCTGTTTACAACTACTCAACGAACAATGTTCAATATCTGACCCATCAGTCATTCTCCCAACGACATTCCTGGTATACCCCTGCTGCAGCCTCTGCCGCTTTGCCATCATGCTTGCCGGCTCGTCAGAGCCAAGGCCCCTCTGGGTAGAGGGAGAAATACAGGGCTTATTGAACATCACCTCCTCCTTTAGTACGGTCAGGGCATGACACCGCGGACGTGGATGGATGTTCCTGCAATCCTTCAACAGCACTATTCGTCACCACGCCGATTTCAATGTCATGCCAACACTCATGACTGTCATGAAACAATCCCACTATATCCAACCCTCCTCAACAGTGAGGCTGTAATAGACGATGCGACCCCCAAAGGTATGCTCCATTATAATTCGCGTTGGGACGTAGGCCTCCTTATGAGCCGAGACGTCGACCCCCTATAACCCAACTATCAGCCCAGGACCTCAAAAACCTCACTCTCAATGCCAACCCGAGGAATTTCTACCCCAAACTCCTGGACGACCCCACCGCGTCCTCCCACATCCTCTGGTATCGTCGCTGTTACCTCGGAACTGAATATAAAGTCGACGCCCTCGTCCCGGCGATCATGCACATCCCATACCTCCCCTGCACGCGTGTAACGTATGTCGAAGGTACCCTCATCGTAGCATTTGTTTTTCTCCTCCTTCATAAGATCCAGGCGTGGGACGACAGCTGGAAGGCGTCTCAGAGGGCGAAATGGGCCCAGGATGCGGCGGATGTGAAGCGATTTGTGGCGCTGAGGGTGCAAATGAGGGCATTGAGATGGTCGCCTGTGTGGGGAGATGAGGGGTTGTTTAACAAAGAGTTTGTCGAGCTGGCGAAGGAGCGGGTGCCAGTGAGGAGTTGGATGCTTTCCCGACTAGGTGAAGGAATGGAGGGCATCGTCATTTGTAAGATATCTCAGAAAACAAGGAGGAAAGAAGGCATCATACCGAGACATGAATGCGAGAGAGCGTAAAAATAAAAAGGATGAGGGTATGTCGTTTTCAATGACAGGGGGGGAGACTTCCTCCACATCTGTGTCTCGTAGCCTGTATCCGCATCCGCACCTCCATGCCCAACCATGGTCACCAGATTGCTGCCGTCCTTGTCCAATACCAAACCACGTAAACAAACTCGAGGACTTAAGACTCTATTCCAGTAGGTGCCTTCTTTGTGCACAACGAAGAGTCCCCCCGTTACATTCAGGAGAGCCATAGCCCAACTAAAAGAAATATGTCATCAAGACTGTTAACCAACTCAGAATGAATTACCTCGCCCTCTTGGCCCCTCTGCCTCAACCTGCAAACACCGTTGATGAATGAGGCTCAAGGCCTTCATCGCATCTTTCCCCTCAATAACACATGAAATGTTAATGTCGGTCGCTCCTTGGGTGATCATCTCGATATTGATATTATCCAGCGCGAGAAGATAGAACATCTTCCCCGCAATACCAACCATATTGCGCATCTGCCTCCCTACCAACGAAAGACCTGTGTGTGGTGTTTTCAGTGTGAGTGTATATCGACAATCGGAAGAAAGGCTCACAGTCCCGCTCTTCTTGAGCTCTTTGATCAGTCGATCGAGGAACTTCTTGGCCGGCCCGTCTTCAATGGCCATACTGACGTGCACCTCACTAGTGCTGATCAAGTCCACCACCACCCCAAACCGGTCAAGTGTGCCAAAGATCCCCGGAAGGAAACCATGAGAAACACTCTTCCTGTTGGAAATGACATTGAGCACTATGATATGCTCTTTGATAGTAACGGCTGTCGGAAGCCACGTCCGTTCTACAAGCGATGATAACTTGGGAGACGCAGGCTCCGGGTCTGCGTCAGGATGGATAACTGTACCACCACCACCAGGGTTCTCGACATTCTTGATCCTTATGGGGATCTTACCTCTGATAGCTTGCTCCATAGTGAACGGAGGGACGACCTCGCTACCATAACATGTCAACTCCGCAGCCTCTTCGGAGGAGATGACGGGGATGAGGCGCGCAGTGGGGACTTTGCGGGTCTGCGGTGAATATTCTGTCGACCTCTTTCCAAATCTGGAGCCCTGATGCTTGAAGACCGACTGCTAGCAGGGCGGAGGCAAGATCGGTGTACCCGCGCCCGATTTAATGGAGTAGAGAGCCTGGGACGATGCCGAAGAACTCGGTGACGACGGGGACGCGGGAACCGCATTGCTTGATGTGTTCGCCCAATGTAACAGCAAGCGAGTCGTAGAAACCTTGTGTGAGGGTTGTTTCGCCGTTGTCGTCGAAGGGAGGGACAATGTCATCCAGTGACACGTACTCAGCGTCAATTCCCTGTTAGATCAATGTGAGAATAGAGCCACAAGAGGAAGAAAAAGCTGACTTGATCCCTGAGAACTGCTGTCATGAATTATATGCCATTTGTTCGCCACGGCCAATGATATTATCCTTGGATCTCGGGGATACCTCATCGATATTCTGAGCGTAGGTAACAGTAGTCAAATAACTGCAACATTTAATGGGGTGGACCAAACATACCTTTGCTGCGAAGAGGTAGCTTCGAAGCCGTTCGCAGTCCCTGTCAATCTCCTCCTGAAGCTCCAGGAGTATTTCCGGATCGCGAATGGACGCCCGTGCGGCGTTGATGTGCTCCTGCTTTAGGAGATCCACAGTGGCATGAAATTTGGGGAGCGTATCTGTGCATTGGGAATCTGCGTTGATGGGGTGAATCCGAATAAAGGAGACGTAGATCCGGGCGATCTGCTCCGTGATTGGGGGCTCGTTGGTGGCAACTGCGATCCATCTGAACCGGTTCCACCAGCACTAAATAAGCTCCTTGTAACCGGTGTCGTTGTGCCTAGAGTTCCTGCTGTTTTACTTCGTTGTTGAAGTGCCTCTGATGATGCACGCAGGAGGAGGTTCGTAGTCCCTAGGTCTTTTGTTGAACCTGATCGTGCAGAGCAGACAATAGCGACCATATGCTGGTCGATGTGATTTCTGTGTAGCATCTTAATTAGTATGGCTCCTTGGAAAAATTATGGCACGCACGAGACGATGTCTTCAGCGATCTTGACTGCGAACTTCCCGATGCTTGTGCCTCCAAACTTTCCATTTCGCAGAACGGTTGGCGGTGTTCTGATTCAAGTTAGAAGGCGTCTGAGGGAGTGAGCCCTCCGGATCAGACATAGACGAAGGGAACGAAAAGGGGGAGTTTCCATGCGTTATGTTTCCTTTATGGTGACAACCTTATGGCGATGATAATAGGAAGACTCAGAGTGAGCCATGACGCGTGAATCTTTGAATCTTTGAAGCGCCTCTGGGGGCGCTTCACCCCCGGTTCAAATCTCAGTGGGGCAGGAAGTGAGAGAGTTGTTGAAGCTGAGGAAGAAACGTGTCAGCTGACCTCACATGACGTACACCACCTGACTCAGCATTCCAGCCCATAGCGACACGTGCCAAGCAGCCATAATTGGGCCAGATGTCCACAGACGCGCCCCACGGGAGGTGCAAGAAAACCTCTAGTTCTCAATAGACAACTGGTTGGACGAGGCCTGTGTATAGCTGTGTATCTAACATCAGGTAGAGTGGTTATTGGTGGATAAGACCCTGCTCATGATCTTTTTGACGTGGCGCCTCATTAGATGGATCCGCCGATTTTTTACAGAAAGTTGAAAGTCGGCGGAACTCAAGTGAGAGATACAGGGTCGGAAGTGCTCGAAACAACTTGGCGATTGAAGGTATCTGTTTTCAAAAGAATATATCCGGTGGACATGGCCAGAAGAGCTATAATTTCGCTGTCAGGCTGTCGCGTTTCGACTGAGGAAAATTGAGCCCTCAGTATTGTCCGCTTGTATTTTTGTTCAAAAACAACACATCCAATCTTGAAAACTATTTTGGAAAATTGAACTGCATGCGTCAAAACAAGGTACAACACCTTTCTTCCACAAACTTCCACAAGCTCTCAGGTGATTCGGCGAATGGTCACATCGTATTCGTAGCGCTGGATTATTTTTATCTTTGACTTTAGCAGGACGCTCCACTAGATCTTGTGACCATTTTTTCCAGGTATGTCGATCATTGTAATTATCACTCAACCTGCTCAAAACCCGCGCATACTGTTCGGACGTAGTAATCGAGACCTGGCGTCTACCTTATCATTGTAGTTCACATCCTGGTGTTCCACCGCAAGTGCACTCAAGACAGTTATTTATCTTTTCAACGGAGTCTCGCTTACCAGTGTCGAGTCACTTTCTGTCGAGTCTTCTTCCGGAAAAGCATTGGAGTCTTGAATTCATACGCCATTTGTCAAATTCCGCGATTATCACCGTCAGCATTCCATGCCAGTTAACACGTAAGTTTTAGTCCATGTGACGAATCATATCTACTTCCACGAACGTTTTACTGAATTGTGGAGCAACGCGAGCGCTGCGCCTGTCTTTGTTCCAAATTTATTACTCGGAGATATCATATCCCGGCTTATCATGCAACCGTTCACGAAAACATTCCCTCCCCCTTTCTGGCAAACATAAAAGCCAGGGGGTTTTGAAGGTTGGGATCACCACCTCCCTCCATCTCGAACTCAAACACCTTGCTAAACATTTGCAACCATGACTCTCCCTGACGGACTGTACACTCTGAAAGCAACTCCCTTTATCCCAGTGTATGCCACCAACAACGGCCTCAAAGAGATCGTTACTATCCTTGAGCAAAACCCGTCGACCGTTGAGCGGCAAATTGTCAGTACTTTGTGTTTCTCCTCAACGTTTCTGATACGTTTCTGCCACTAGTGGAATATATACGCCGTAGAAGGCAAGCAAGATGTATACCATGTCTATGTCGATACGTTTGTAGGGCGTGAAGGTTGGGCTTTGAAGGACGATTCCAGTGTCCCCCATGGCCCCATCATTACTACTAGAGAGCACATTGGCGAATGGCATATTGACTCCCTGCACAATGGCCGTCCTTTTTCCTACACGTATGTGTTATATTAAATTGTTTCTGCATGGCACCTCATCGTATTTTCAGCATTCGACCAGTCACCAAGGCTGTCGGCGCTGCCTATTACGTTGCGACTAACAACGAGAGCCAAGTACGCGATCCATGCTCTGTTATCCTCCTCTTTGGTTGCTTACTCTGGTACTTTTAGGTCGTTGTTAAGGCATTGCCCCTTACTGACAAGGATGTACCGTACTGGCAAATCCAACGGCCGAACCATCATTAAGTGTAGGGATTTTCAGACATCTAAGAAGAGCTTCAGGGAGCCAAATGTTACAATTGTATGCTGGATTATGTAACTTCCGTCAATTGATCTATGTTAAAACTGTGTAAGTATTGTATGTCTGGACGAGTGGATATTGTGAAGATTTTTGATCACCTGTGCCGAACTTCAGGAGGTTGGGAGGTACCTAGCCGGACAGGCTATGCAACCTACACAGACCTATTAGGTTGTGATAGCGACTTTAGGAACCCTCGGGAGGTCCTGTTGGTTCTTCAGCCTCCCCCTTTTCGTGTGACGTACTTACCCCGACCGACTCCTCATTTTGAGTCAGGTGTCTTTTTGAATCCTTCCCACCTCTTCAGTACTTCTATCCGTGACTTTTTTTTCGGATATAGAATTGAAAAGTAAACTCACAATGCGCTCTGCCTTTGTGACAGCCTACTACCACTTCCATTCCCGCCGTCTCTAGAACATGTTCAACGGATGCTACATTTAAGGTACGTTTTGCGTCACCTTGATTCTGAATCACTCCTCACGATCATCGATGGTTGGTATTTAACCTACCTACCAGCTTGAGATCTTCGCATGCTCAGTCAGCCTGAAGCTCTTCAATTTTTAAACTCGAGGCACTGTTGTCAATCACTTCAGACAGCGACGAATATGAAGGGCCACATATGTGTAAACATAGGCACTAAAAACTAGAGAATAGACCAAAACCCGTGTTTCCCTAACATATTTGTTCTCAATTTCTATCTTTGGTGACGGATTTGTCCATCCATCATATGCTTTAAGCAAAGTTATAATTAAAAAAGGGATCAGTTCCAAAATATGAACGAATAAATATGATCTGAATACATATTTAGAATTGGCTAAAATTTTGGCCCAGGAAGTTCAGCAAATTCTAAATATGTATTCAGATCATATTTATTCGTTCATATTTTGGAACTGATCCCTTTTTTAATTATAACTTTGCTTAAAGCATATGATGGATGGACAAAACCGTCACCAAAGATAGAAATTGAGAACAAAAATGTTAGGGAAACACGGGTTTTGGTCTATTCTCTAGTTTTTAGTGCCTATGTTTACACATATGTGGCCCTTCATATTCGTTGCTGTCTCAAGTGAATGATTGACGCTTCGGAGTTCTTTTTGGACAATGCCAGGGCGCTTAGATATGCCCTCTCTGGGCCTTGCTCGCGATCTTTTTGACGTGGCGCCTTATTAGATGGATTCGTCGATTTTTTGCAGAAAGTTGAAAGTCGATTGCGGAACTCAAGTGAGAGATACAGGGTCGGAATGATGAAATTTGTGCTCGAAACAATGATTGAAGCTTAAGGTACTTACTTATCTGTTTCCAGCAAAATATATCCAGTTGACATGCGAGATCGGAGAAGAGCTATAATTTCCTTGTCAGGAGGCTTTCGCGTTTCGACTGTGCTTTCGCTCAGGAAAATTGAGCCCTCAGTGTTGTCCGCTTGTATTTTTGTTCAAAAACAGCCTCACGTCCAATCTTGAAAAAGTGATTACATGTGTCAAAACAAGGTACAACACCTCTCTTCCACAAACTTCCACAAGCTCTGAGGTGATTCGGCGAATGGTCGCACCGTATTCGTAGCCCTGGATTATTTTTATCTTCAATTTTAGCAGGGCGCTCCACTGGACCTTGTGACCATTTTTTCCAGGTATGACGATCATTTCAATCACCACTCAGGCTCAAAACCTGCGCATGTTCGGACGTAGTAATCGAGACCTGGCGTCTACGTTATCATTGCAGTGCAAGAAGTTCACATCCTAGTATTCCACGGCAAGTGTACTCAAGACAGTTATTTAACGAAGTCTCGCGTGCGTCTTCTTCCGGAAAGGCATGGAGTTTGACCCAAGATCATACGCCATTTGGCAAATTCCGCGATTATCAGGTTATCCGTCGGCATTCCATGCCAGCTAACATTTAAGTTTTAGTCCATGTGACAAATCATATCTACTTCCATGAACGTTTTGTTGAATTGTGGAGCAACGCAAGCGCTGGGCTTGTCTTTGTTCCAAATTTATTACTCGGAGATATCATATGCCGGCTTATCATGCAACCGTTCATGAAAACATTCCCTCCTCCTTTCTGGCAAACATAAAAGCCAGGTGGTTTTGAAACTTGGGATCATCACCTCCCACCCAAACACCTCGCTAAACATTTGCAACAATGACTCTCCCCGACGGACTGTACACTCTGAAAGCAACTCCAGTTGCCCAAGTGTATGCCACCGACAACGGCCGCAACGAGATCGTTACTATCCTCGAGAAAAACCCGTCGACCGTTGAGCGGCAAATTGCAAGTACTTTGTGTTTCTCCTCGACGTTTCTGATACGTTTCTGCCACTAGTGGAATATTCATGCCGTAGAAGGCAAGCAAGATGTATACCATATCTCTATCCACACGTTTCCAGGCCGTGTAGGTTGGGCATTGAAGAACGATTCCAGTGTCCCCCATGGCCCCATCATTGCTGGAGAGCACATTGGCGAATGGCATATTGACCCCCTACACAATGGCCGTCCTTTTTCCTACACGTATGCCACGTTATATTAAATTCTTTCTGCATGGCACCTCATCGTATTTTCAGCATTCGAGCAGTTACCAAGGCTGTCGGCGCTGTCTATTACGTTACGACTGACAACGAGAACCAAGTATGCGATCCGTGCTCTGTTATCCTCCGCTTTGGTTGCTTACTCTGGTACTTTTAGGTCGTTGTTAAGGCATTGCCCATTACTGACCGGGATGTACCTTACTGGCAAATCCAACCGCCTCTGATCCATCAATGATTTTCAGACATATAGGAAGAGATTCAGGGAGCCAAATTATGTCTAATGTTACGATTGTAGGCTGTATTGTGTAACTTTCGTCAATTGATCTACATGAATATTTTTCCTCGACGTTGCTGATGCTCTTTAAGTGCCACTAGGCCCAGTTTGATTCCAATAATATCAACTGATTGCCACTCCGGTATACTTAGTGCATCCAAGTTGATAAATAATCGAATGCGGAGGAGACAATGCAATAGCACCCAAGTATCCCCAGGTAGTTGGGAGATATAGTGGGGTATTCTTGGACCAACCAAGCTTGTACAAACATAGCCTACCTCGCGCGATAGCTCTTTGCACTTTTTCAACCTCTGCGTTCTTGTTGAAAAATAAATGTCAGACGCGTCACTTGCTTGCCTTCTGTGACAAGTCAACCCATTTTTTCAGAGGTCTGCAATTCCTTCTACTTATCATTTTCCTCTCATGCTCGATTCCTCGAAACCGTGATCAACTCTTTCTTCTTCCTCGTCGACTGATCTGCGTGTATTCATTTTGTTGTCGCACATAACACTCATCTCCAATTCATAAACAGTTTAATAGTGTGAGACTTCGAACGTCTAAGTTGCGCCTTGATGATTCTACTTATTGCTCGTTAAAATGACCCACCACAGCTACAAAATTAAAAGACATACCAGACACTGCTTCCATCCCGCCTTTTCATCAAGGCGCTGGTAGGAAACTGATATCCGCAAAAACTGGGCGGTGGTCGCTAGCCAGCATCCCGTCATCCGACAACACACTTCGAACCATATAAGAATTCGACGTCCTACAACGCCATGAAAAATAAGCTCAATACCGACGTCCAGCCGTTTAGGAACAAAACCCACCATCCTTTATTACTCCCTCCAAAAATGAAATCAATGCGCGACCAGTCTGACGTATCACTTGGCCCTCCGAATCCCGTGTACGTCGCGAAATCAGCAGAAACATTCCGTTGCGGTGTCTCCGCACGCAAATCCAACATACGAAAGTCGGGCATCTGGTCCTGCGTCAGGCTATATTTCTTGGCAAACTCCAAGTTGATAGGAAGAGGTGGAGACGCGCCCGTGGTGATTTTATACCCGCCTGAATCTGATCCCGTAGGTGGGCTGTTGGTGGTTATTCAATTATATTTTACAAAAACCATTGAAGATGAAATGAAATGAATACCTGTTAAAGTCACCCAGGATAAAAATGGGGGCTGCAGTATTTACGGCCTCAAATCGAGCTCGAGTCAGCAAGAGTGACGCAGCTACGCGGCGCGACTTGTCGGAGTAATGGTCGAGGTGTGTGTTGAATACCGTAAATGTTTGACTAGGGTTAGAAACCAACCGGAACCGCGCTATCGTACAAAGGCGATGATATCCAGCGCCTGGATGTATTGACGGCTCGAAAGGAGTTTCACTAAAATGACGCCTTCATTTAATTCCTGCCAATGATGAAAGCGGGCATGACATACGATAGCCAGAAATTGTCATTCGAGATCAACTGGAGCTCGGACCTCATTGAAGAAGGATCAGTCAAGAAGCGCGAAGTGAATTTAAAATGCGGAGATGAATGTACGTTTTATAGAAAATAGGGCAGAATTCTCCCGCTTTGACACCATCGTCACGACCGACGCCGACCTGTGAAATAATTCAGTATTACCGTAAATCAAACAGTTGCCAACCGCTACGCTCCCAGGCCCAGCCATCCCCAAGCAGCTCAGCAAGATCGATCACTTGGCGGAATAAAACCTCTTGAAAAGCTATCCAAATATTTGTAGGGACGCACTTCAGTTTCCATAATTTTGGAGAGAAGGAAGGAGCTGACCAGCCAGGACCGCCCCCTCGTCAAGAATATGACTAGCGACGCGGATACGGCGGGCGCTCCAAGGTTGTTCGCCTTTCAAGCTCTGGAATGCGACTTCTTTGAGAGGGTCTGTGTTGAGGAAAGCATCTAAGGACTGTTGAAGACTGATGTTGTCAGGCTTGCAGTCATTGCGGATGTTGAAGGTCGCGATGCGCATGGTAATCGATGAGGGAAGAACCAGCCCTCATCGGAGAAATTCGCAACTCCAACTACCTCAAGATCTTGCACCAGATCCCACCAATTCCCACAGCACCGTTATATATTTAACTTATTGAACCTACCTACCAGCTTGAGATCTTCGCATGCCGTAACTTTGGAGGGAATTCTCAAGAGCTCCAGCCTCCCATTCAAGTACACTGCTCAGTACTCATTTAACACCCCGATTTTTCGTTGTAGGTGAAGCCATTGATCTCCATCACCTACATATTCTGAACGGACGCCATTCTAGAGCGGGAGAGATCAGTCTGCCAGAGATCCAAATTTGTCTCTCGGAGGTATCATAATCCGGCTTGGCATTTGGAAGTTCGCGAAAAGACTCCCCCTCCACTCTGGAGACATAAATGCTAGAGTGGTTTTGAGGGGATCATTACCTCTCTTCGTCTCGATTTCGAACACCTTACTGAACATCCACAATCATGACTCTTTCAAACGGACAGACTGAAAGCTTTTCCTTTTGCCCAATTATATGCCACTACAAAGGGCATCAACACAATTGTCGCACTTACGGAGAGGGAGCCAGTGATTTTTGAGCAGGACCAACCAACCTTGTATAAAGTTAGCCTATTTCGGCGAACGACCCACCTTGACCGCGCGATGGCTGTTTGCACTTTTTCAACCTCTGCGTTCTTGTTGAAATATAAATGCCAGACGCGTCGCTTACTTGCCTTGTGTGACAAGTCAATCCGTTCAAATCATTTCCTCTCGTGTTTATTTCTGATGCCTCGAAACCGTGTTCAACTCCTTCTTCCTCCTCGACTGATCTGCGTGTATTCACTTTGTTGGCGCACATAACACTCATCTCCAATTCATAAACAGTTTAATAGTGTCAGACTTCGAACGTCTAAGTTTCGCCTTGATGATTCTATTGCTCGTTAAAATAACCTACCACAGCTACAAAAATGAAAGACATACCAGACACTGCTTCCATCCCGCCTTTTCATCAAGGCGCTGGTAGAAAAGTGATATCCGCAAAAACTGGGCGGTGGTCGCTAGCCAGCATCCCGTCATCCAACAACACACTTCGAACCACATAAGAATTCGACGTCCTACAACACCATGAAAGATAAGCTTAACACCGACGTCCAGCCGTCGAGGAACAAAACCCACCATCCTTTATTACTCCCTCCAAAAATGAAATCAATGCGCGACCAGTCTGACGTATCACTTGGCTCTCTGAATCCCGTGAACGTCGCGAAATTGGCAGAAACATTCCGTCGCGGTGTCTCCGCACGCAAATCCAACATGCGAAAGTCGGGCATCTGGTCCTCCGTCACGCCGTATTTCTTGGCAAACCCCGGGTCGACAGGAAGAGGTGGAGACGCGCCCGTGGTGATTTTATACCCGCCTGAATCTGACCCCGTAGATGCGCTGTTGGTGATTATTTTACAAAACCCATTGAGGATGAAATGAAATGAGTACCTGTTGAAGTCACCAACAATAAAAACGGGGGCTACAGTATTTACGACCTCAAATCGAGCTCGAGTCAGCAAGAGTGACGCAGCAACGCGGCGCGACTTGTCCGAGTAATGGTCGAGGTGTGCGTTGAATAGCGTAAATGTTTGGCTAGGCTTAGAAACCAACCGGAACCGCGCTACTGTGCAAAGGCGGTGACACCCAGCGCCTGGATATCTCGACGGCTCGAAAGGAGTTTCACTAAAATGACGCCTTCATTTAATTTCTGCCAATGATGAAAGCGGGTTGACATACGATAGCCAGAAATTGTCATTCGAGATCAACTGGAGCTCGGACCTCATTGAAGAAGGATCAGTCAAGAAGCGCGAAGTGAATTTGAAATTCGGGGATGGATGTACGTTTTATAGAAAATAGGGCAGAATTCTCCCGCTTTGACACCATCGTCACGACCGACGCCGACCTGTGAAATGATTCAGTATAACCGTAAAATCCAATAGTTGCCAATCACTACTCTCCCAGGCCCAGCCATCCCCAAGCAGCTCAGCAAGATCGATCACTTGGCGGAATAAAGCCTCTTGAAAAGCTATCCAAATATTTGTTGGGACGCACTTCAGTTTCCGTAATTTTGTGAGAGAAGGAAGGAACTGACCAGCCAGGACCGCCCCCTCTTCAAGAATATGACTAGCGACGTGGATACGGCGGGTGCTCCATGGTTGTTCGCCTTTCAAGCTCTGGAATGCGACTTCTTTGAGAGGGTCTGTGTTGAGGAAAGCATCTAGGGACTGTTGAAGACTGATGTTGTCTGGTTTGCAGTCATTGCGGATGTTGAAGGTCGCGATGCGCATGGTAATCGATGAGGGAAAAACCAGAACGGAAGAGACCTGGGCCAAATTGAGAAGCACGTGGCTGGGCGACAATTTCTTTTTACATAAAAAAACTCATATCTGTTCGGCAAAAATGGAAGGAATCAAGTTATTCGCAAGTACGTACTCAAGAAAATCATGGGTAAAGGATATAAGTGACGGCCCCTCCATTGAGGACGCTATTGCCGTTGTAGTAACGAGCTGTAACCATCTTGCCTCCATTATAATCCTTCGCCCTATTCAACAAAAGCCCAATCAAATCGACATCAAACCAAAGCTTCTCGAAAAAACTTACGTCGCTTCACAACTCTCAAACTTGTGGATATTGGCGTCCTTCTTCCACTCCTTCTGGATCCTAGCCGTAATCTTCCCTTCCCAGCTTCCACACTGTTTACAGTTGATGGAGAGCGACGACTTCTGATTAGCTTTGTCGACCGCTTTCTGGAGGTCCTTATTGGCTTTTTTCTCCTCTTTCTTCTTCTTCTCTTCGGGGGACTTCTTGCTGAACCTGGAGATATCCATACGGTAAGCGACAACCCTTACGACTCGACGCAGGGTGTGTGACACGTACAGACCACGCTCCAAGAGGTACTCCAAGTCTCGCGCGTCGAGTTCGTCAAACTCTCGTATCTCGAGGAGGTCGTCATCGAAGCCGCGCATTTCAAGCTCGTCGTCAAAGTCACGCGTTTCGAGCTCATCGTCCAAGGCCCGCATTTCGAGCTCATCGCCAAAGTCCCGCATTTCAAGGGCGTCCGCAAAGTCGTACTCGCGAGCGAAGACCAGGCCTCCTTCCCCATCGAAACCACGTTCCTTGAACAAAGTTAGCACAGAGAAATCAAAGGTTCAGTCAGAGGGGAGCGCGTACCATCAATGCGGCGGCGTCGGTGGACGGATACGCAGCGACGAAAGAGGCCGTGAGGGACGCAAGGGGCACAAGAGCAATGAATTTGAGTTGCATAGTGAAGAGAGAATGAAGGGGTCGTGAAGGTAGTCAAAATAGTTTGTCGATGAAAGCGAGAAAAGGCGAGTGCGCTGCACGGATTTAGGTGACGGACAGAGAACCAGCTCGCGTCAGTGAGGAAAAATTCTTGGAGTTGCCATACGGCTTTTATAGGTTTCTGTAAATGTACCGTCGGGAGTCGGGTCCCGGTTACGGCATTGGTCAGCCGCATTTCCTGTCGCAGTAACCAGCAGTAACCATGCGGAGTTGCTGATCATCACTGGTTGATGGTTGTGGAACGGTGCCCTGCTTCAAGCTTCAATATTAGACCTCACAATGTTTGCTGAAGTCCAATAAAAGCTGACCAAAGCCTTGTACATTTACAGTCGTCGCGACCGCCGACACACAACCAAGAGCATCTGCTCACTCACCCAGCGAAAAACCGGGAAACCATTATATAAAATAGTTTTTTCCGAGATCATGTAAGATCAACGCATCAACCTTGCGGCGAAGAAAATATCAGGATATGAGTATAGGTAGGGTTGGGCTGAAATCAATATTCTCTTCTGTTGACATGGTGTCTCGAAAGTACAACATCGGATCAAAGAATATAATACGTGATATGTCGACTTGCTCTCACAAATTCTCGAGATCTTACCCGCGACTAGCGGCACCCAAGTATATACTTACAACTGATTTGCCCCCCGAGTATTGCCTATTTTGTGTCGGGTACTATCCACGAGGAGAGCTGCTGCGAGCAGTGTTTGCTGTTCAACAGTTGTTTGCAAACAAGAGCACGTGGTTTGCGATTAACAATGCCACGAATGGACGGAGGCGCCAACCCTTCTATTACTCTTTTTCACTGGCGTAACGCCTCCGTCAATCCTTTCTCCTTTCCGGTCTACGACTCCTCGACGCCGTCATGGTCGACGACAAGTACATAGGCCTTGCTCTGGCCGTTTCAGGCTCTGTGGCAATTGGTACTAGTTTCATCATCACTAAAAAGGTACGTTCATCCTACGTGATCAGTACTTTCACGATGCGCGCACCGTCCACGACGCTACATTCGCTCATCTTTGAGTTGTTGGGGCAGGGAGTGATATGAGGGACTAGGTTGTGCTCGGCTTCAAGACCGAGAGCAACCCCAGGGCTCCATTCTCCTGTTTTCCATTCATATCGGTCATGTACCGTATCTTTGACTTATTTCCCTGCATATTCTTCGTAGAGCAAGCCAGTCATCTGATTCCACCTCCTCTGTTATAGGGCCTCAACGACGCAGCAGTAAACGCTACTTATGGCTCCCAGGCATCGGACAATCTCTCGTATCTTCGAAACCCAATATGGTGGGCTGGAATGTCAACGTGTGAGTTGCGCTCGTTTCCTAACCCCTCCCCAGGTACTGATTTATCCATTTAGTGGTTGTAGGAGAAAGTAAGCACCAACAATCACCCCTTAACTCGTATCTGACCATCCCGCAGTCGCCAACTTCGCTGCGTACACCTTCGCCCCTCCAATCCTCGTCACCCCCCTCGGCGCACTGAGCGTCATCATTGGGTACGTGAGCCCAGGTTCAGGACGTCTATACAAGCTCATCCTGTCCCAGCGCCATTCTCGCTTCATTCCTCCTAGGTGAAGAACTAGGACATCTGGGCCGACTCGGTTGTACATTATGCGTCATAGGCTCCCTCATCATCGTCCTTCACGCTCCAGAAGACAAACCGGTAGAAACAGTAGACGAAATTTTACATTATGCCATACAGCCAGGTGTTCTTGTACCCTCCAAATTCTTACTTTCTTCCACTAACTAACCACTTTGCTAGGTTTTCTCATGTACTGCTTCTCCGTCCTGGTGTTTACCCTAGTCATGATCTACATTATCGCACCAAGATACGGCCGCCAAAATCCCATTGTTTACATTTCCATCTGTTCCCTCGTAGGCTCTGTTTCCGTAATGGCAATTAAAGGCTTCGGCGTGGCCGTCAAGCTCACGTTTGGTGGGCACAACCAGTTCACGCATCCCAGCACATACGTCTTTGGGATCTTCGTTGTGCTATGTATTCTCGTCCAAATGAACTATTTCAACAAAGCCCTGGATACCTTCTCGACCAACGTGTGCGTAGTTCCTCCCCCGTCCTTCCTTTCGTATCTCCTCTCATTCTCCATGCCCCTCGCAGAGTCAACCCAATGTATTACGTCGGCTTCTCAACATCAACCATCATCGCTTCTCTTATCCTTTTCCAAGGATTCAATACCACCAACGCAACCAATACCGTCTCCCTCCTCTGCGGCTTCATCGTCACCTTCTTTGGCGTGCACCTCCTCAACATCTCACGGACCCCCGAACCACCGCTAGACCACAACAGGCACTCGGCCCTCGAAGGCGGGCTGATGAACCCCCGCATGAGCCTCCAAGGCCGGATGTCGCTTGATGGGTGGAACGGCGCTGGCGCTGGAGCTGGGGATGGGCCAGGGGGACGACATGGGAGGCAAAGTTCGCTGTATCGCTCACAAACGACAACGTTGTTCAACGCGTTCGAGGAGCACGATCAGCCTATAGCTAACAAGATACCGGGGTCGGAGGCGGTTGGGCTGCAGTTGTTGAGGGAGGAGGATGAGACGGATGAAGATATGGATATGGATATGGATGAACGGACTCATTTGAGGAAGAAGAAACGTCACCAGCAGCCAACGGGAGGTGGTGTTAATGGGAGTGCGAGGACGCCTTTGCCGAATCGGACGAGTGGGTCGCGGAGTCATACGCCCGTGTCGGATGCATCGTTGAGCGATGTACGGATATCGCCTCGTCCATAAAAATGTGTCATAGAGGGTATGGCGAGTGGGGGGTTTGGTGGGGTATTCTTGCTTCTTTTATTATTTGTGCTAAATGATACACATACCCTGGACTTTTTCGTCGTACTTGTAATGATTAATATAACGAATCTGAAATGGGATGGAGTTCAATTTTAGGATGACTTTGAAGAACAAAAAGAGTGGCAAAATTGGTTCAATCCAGGATCGAACTGGAGACCTTCTGTGTGACTACCGGGCACTCGTAATGTAAGACAGAAATCATAACCACTAGACCATTGAACCCTGTAAGGGAGGGGGGAAGATTTCTGACAACGAAATCAACACCCAGACGAGTGCCAAAGAGTAAAAAGTCGAGGTATTCTGTTTATATTGGTTTAATCCAGGATCGAACTGGAGACCTTCTGTGCCAACCAACTTGGTGATTGCATGTAAGACAGAAATCATTAGTCCTGTTTTTACCACGCCCCCAAAACCGCGCTAGAAAATGTTTATGTAATCCTCGGACTTTGAAACCGCATCGCCCCTCGTCGCCCTGGACTCTCGACGCGTTGTTTGTCGCATAACTTGTTCTATCCCCTCACATTCAACTGTAATATCTTCCAACCATTACTTACCATAGATACCAGCACTCGAACCGTCTGGTCTTACAAGAAAACTCTGCAATTCAAGTCCCAGCAACACCCCACTCCGAGTCAGCTTCGTGCATCCACTAATGGCCGACGCCCAGAGGATAGCGTCAGACTGGTTACTTGGGAGAATTTGGGGAAATTTAGCATTGCTGGACTTTGTGAGAAGTACAAGGTGCGCACGCCTATCTCTTGGTATCTCACCGGTGACCGAGTCTATGGCTGCCTCGCGCAAAAATGGTACCAGAAGTTGATCGCTTGCGATGCCGTGCTGGAGGAAACGTCCCTCGTGAGCTTGGCCACCGCTTGGATGGCTTTGATTCATGAGGTGACGTGCAACTGGAAAGAGTTGAGGAACGCGCTGTCGGTGAGTAGCTTTGATGAGATGTCGGAGATATTGGGTCGTTGACCTTGCGATTTGGCTATTATTCAAGTCAGCGAGACGTCAGCGCTCAGCGCTCAGCACCGAATCGACGGCCGCCCTCCCCAACGCAATGGTTCAAAGCATTCCAAAGCGCATGAGATCATCTGTAACCCGTACACGACACTATCCACCCACCTGCGTCCGTCTCGTTCGATGCACCCTGGGCCCGTTGCGCTGGCATCCAAGATTACCATATACGGTAGTATGATATACCGACTCCTTTGCCTGCCTTGGGATAGGACAGGCCGTCAATAGCGCTCGAGGGTCTGTTAGTTATTGTTCCTATCAGGCGGGAATGGTGTTGTAGCCCCCGTCTTGTGAGCTGTTATGTTACTCATTATTCACGAATGGAAGCTGATCGTTATCACAGATTATACGGCGTTGGACTCGACGATGAAGGTCATCGCCAGCGCCGTACGAGATGGTGGTGGAACAAACACTTTGCAGCGTATTTGTGCTCCATCTCGTATTGAAGAGACCAGGACTCACACCATGGTTCAACTTGCCACGTCATCTACCTGTTAGTATTACTGGATATTCGATTGCGATCACGGCGTTCGACCTTCTCCTTGGAACGGCAAAAGCGGCGCATGGAGGTCTAAGCTGGTATTCTGTTGCTGCCATGGGGTTTTGGGGATAGTTGTGTCGGCTACGTAAGTGTGCCTCTTTATCGTGTTCCTTCATCCACCCTAATCTATGTATCTCCAGACTGTACTACTTCTGACTTAATGAAAATGATTCTCTGGACTCCTTACCAATGGTTCCTTTCTCCGACGTGGTGAGCCTTTGCAGTTTCACCTTACACCTCCTCCAGGCATCCTCAATGTTCGGGAGTACTCACTAAACATTATCTTCTCCTCAGGTGACATCCAATTTTCGTTTATTAATGAAGCGTTCAGGATATGATCAGGTATCTTGTCGACGACCCGTGCCTTTCCTTGACTTTGTCCTCGAGGATCTTGACCTTCTCTTGTTGTGGCATTAGCTGTCTTTAGACTATATTCTAGTTTTTCGCTGATCAAAAAGGCCTTCTTTGGCGGGGAATTCCATGAGTCTTGAATATTCGCAGCGTTGAAGAATCACTACCTCCGTATGGACGAGATTATGACGAAGATAATTATCCCGAGTTTTCCTTTCCCTCCCGAGCGTCGCAATCCTTTCGTAAACTAATTCTACACCCTAGATCTCAAAATCACCTTCTTAACCGCTCAATGTTCACCGTCGTCCTCACGCGTACTAGTCGGATTTGATATCTGGATGGATTACCTCCCCGGACGATACCGGTGGTATGTGGTTGTGGTCGTTTTGTGTTTCTTTGGGTTGATGTCTTTCTCGTTTTTCGGACTTTTTGTTTCTCGGACACGATACACTTAGATATGCGGCGAATTAAACACTAGGGAAAATAATTTGATCAATGCTGCCTTGCCCGCAGTAATGGAAACTGATTGGACTGTGATCGATGTTTGGATTTGGATGGTTGAATCAAAAATGGTGTCGCCGTGACTGGAATAGTAGGACCACGAACCATCAAGAATGTTCTCGAGCTCGGATGGGAAATGAATTACAAGCAATTTATCAAGTAGCAGGGACAGAATGCAAGATGGAAAATATGACGATCGTGGGCGGTATTTGTGGGTATTGGACCTGCGTTCTTAGGTTAGGTTAGCCCATAAACGACAAGTGAATTCACTCCAGCACTTGTGGAACTGGCTGTAGCTTGTGATAGGAATGGCGAAACGTAATCGGGTGTTGCTGGGACTAGAATTGCAGAGTTTTTCTTGTAAGACCTGACGGTTTGAGTGTTTTTATCACTGGGAAGTAATGGTTGGAAGAGATTACAGTTGAATTTGAGGGGATAGAACAAGTTATGCGGCAAAAACGCGTCGAGAGTCCAGGGCGACGAGGGGATATTGACGCGACGCGGTTTCAAAGTCCGAAGATTACATAAACATTTTCTAGCGCGGTTTTGGGGGCGTGGTAAAAAACAGACTTCATATATCGTGAACCAAGGTACGACTTCACATATATCGAAGTCTGTCTACGAGAGACTAAGAAATCATAGCCGCTAGATCATTAAACCAGTTGTAAGGGGCTCGGAAAACGGATTCGAAAGCATCGTTATTTGTATCGCCGCACGCCAACACCATGAATAATAATAGGTATACCAAGTGATGCATTCAAGTTCATCAGTGGGAATGTGGAGGTTGCAGACATTCTTGGCTCCTGTTCAATGGTCATGAGTCCGTTCCTGTGGCAAGTTTATGATTATTGCCGAGACGGCTACTATCAATAGAGTCTTCCCAATTGATTTTTAATAAGGTGACCGCTGAGACCTCAGGCAGGCCTCAGGCCTCAGCCGCCGAAGGCTGAAGCGAGAGCGTATTTTTCGAGATAATGGAGCTGTTGTTTCCGCTGCAGAGCCATTCTATTGACGTTGCTCAGAGGAACGTGGGTATGTCGGTGATGATTTGTTTGCAACTTGTAAGGCACGAAAACGCCTCTCTGGTGTGCTGACGTTGTGGCACCAATCCATTCTCTTATCGCGTTGACGCCTTTTCGCTTATCACTCAAGATAAAGCTTTAAGCTTTCCCTTCCGCGACGGTTAAATTCGACGTTCAGGACGCCCTCAGGAATGCCTGTCATCCATTCATAAGATGGTCGATTTACCCCTTCCAAGCTCCATAACTTCTTGGCTGGCCAATTCACAGGATCCTGAACCAATTCAAGGTGCCTCCGACGTTGAGAAGCCTTCTGCCGACAAGGGTGTCTACCCGCCAAGCGAGGTTGTTGCTACCCATCGCACTCAGCGCTCTGGTTACACACGCGGGGGTGGACGGGGCCTTCAAAGGCTTTCGAGCTATCATGTCGAAGATAGCCATGAACACCACCACCACCATCACGGGCCGATAAGCTGGAAGAAACTCACTACCTTGTTCCACCCACATCTCGTCATATCCGAATCGAGCCCAACATATCGCTTTCTCCCCATCTTTTCCGGAATCGTAGTCCCATTCTCAATTCTCCTTGATATCCCAAGTCTTACTAGTCACTGGTACGTTAGAACTGGTTCGCACAGCGAAACACTAGAAACCCGACCGAATCCGCGCCTGCTTAACGTCGCCATGGCTGTGAGCATGGCTTGTTCGCTCTTCGCATGCGCCTGCCTGGTGATTAGATTCACGGAAAGAGCGGTGAAGTCGATGACCATCCTTTGCATTATATTTCTCACCGCGCACGGTTAGTTTGGATGTTCTTGCTAACGCTCTTCTCAATTTAATCACGACATAGACCTCATCAGCATTATCGCCGTGACTGCGTTTGGTGCAGGTCACCGCTTCGACGACGGATGGACCTATGGACAGGCATTTTGGATGGCAGTCTGCGCTACGTTCTCCTCGACGATGACAAACGTGACCTTAATGATTGATTATGTACGGACAAAAAACTTCAGCAAAAGCGGTACGCGCTTCACATATGTTCTCGTTTTCTCTCCTCAGTCATCTCTTAGGGAGTGGTTTAACACACAAGCAACGGTCTTTAGTGATCATTGTCATCTTTCTCCTCTGCTACATCGCCCTGGGAGCACTCATTCTCTCTGTGATGTTGAAACTTAACTTTATCGACGCCCTGTATTTGGCTGTTGTTTCCATTGAAACGATTGGTATGTTCCCTGAAATTCGTATCTGTTTAAAAAATACTTAGCCAAACAGGATTTGGAGATCTACACCCGTCATCTACTGGATCTCGGGTGTTTGTCTGCATCTATATTACATTCGGGATCCTCAATCTCACGCTGGCTGTTGCTCTCTCCCGTGAAGCCGTTCTTGAAGCGGTAGCTGTAAACCTCCAGAGGCGAATTCGAGCGATTCGCACACGCGAACGTGAGCGACGTGTTAATATTCGCTGGAGGGGCGCAATAAAATGGCGACTGAGAGCTAAAAGGCTGCCCGTTTGGGTCCAGGAGGAACGAAAGGACGACGAATGGTGGAAAGCGTTTTGCTTGAGAAGTAGAAACGACACGACATGGAAGTATACGCACGGTGGTCCGAGACATAAGCGGCTGAATGTTGAAGCCCTGTCTCTGGCGCAGCTAGAAGCCGCGGCAATGGAAGCTGGGGCCCCTCTTGATAGCCTATTACCGCCCAATTTTAGATTAAGCGACGAGGACAACGCTGCTGGGGAGTGGCATCCAAGTGAACCCGTAGGAGGAGGTGGGGGGACGGGTGGTTCCCCGTTGACGCACATTCGACTCGGTAGAATGCTGGCTCTCCTGGGAAATTTTGCGCTGGCCATGGGACATGGCGAGCATGTTGATCACATACACGCTGAACACGACGATACATATGAGGACGATCATGAGGACGGCGATTCCTATCACGGTGTTCCGCTCACCTATACAATGACCATGGACCCCGACGTGTTTGACGCGACTGTAGAAGCAGAGGAGGAGACCGCTTTTTATGCGCGCTTATCTGCGGCGTTCTTGTTATTCTTTCTATTTTGGCTGGTTCGCACTGCTTACGAACTCTGCCCCGACTACGATGCTAACTCGAAACTCAGGTTGGATCTGCGATTTTTATGAAGACGGAGAAATGGAGTTTTGGTCTGGCCGTCTATTTTTGTAAGCTGTCTTTTTTTCCCCCCTATTATACATATTAATGCTGGTTCTGGCAGGTTTCGTTGCATTCACCACAGTCGGATATGGTATGTGATTCCTTGAACAGCGTTTAATTTGTAGACTCAAGGTCTACATTTCTCAGGTGATCTTTCTCCAAGTACTCCGGCGGGACGTTCCATTTTTGTCGTTTGGGCTCTCCTGGGAGTCGCTACATTGACCATCCTTATATCAAGTAGGTCATTTTTGCAACTTCTATAGTGTGACTGCCTATCTCTGTCGTTCAGTCTTGACCGAGGCCTTCTCGATAAACTATAAGAGCGCCATTCGACCGCAGGGCCAACAGTCACCGTCAGGTCCGTACATCAATGGAGATAGTTCCCGTCAAGGCTTCCATGATTCTCGCACGATGGTTGCAACGTCGCTAAACTTCACTCCCACAACCGACCAAGAACACCCTGCGTCTCCGATATCTCCAAATTCCCCACTCACATTAACTCCGGGAGGTCAAAAGTCTAGTACCACAGCCCTCCCTGGAACAGATATTTCGCCAAACAACACCCCCTTAGAACAAGACTTGGCGACACCGCTCTCCGCTAGCACAGGCACCACACTTTTATCTCCAGCCCCTATCCGACGTAACACCCGAACAAATACCATCAAGATTTCTAACCCCCAGCATCATGAGCTGGGAATAAATTTCAAGGGAAAGCTTCACGCGCTTCCTCACCATATTTTAGAGCGTGTCCACAGAGCGCGCACGCTAGTGGCGGCGGGAAGGAAAGACAATATACACAAACCCGAACCTGAAGGCGACGCCAAACACGGCAATAGAAAGGTCAGTGCGCATATGGTCAACTATAAGAATATTTTTATGCTTCAGCACAGGTTGAAATTTTGTTGTCACATATTGAACGTAAGTTTCTTTTGTAATCGTCGTGAACGTTTCATCTCACGATTTCATTGTGCAGGGTATTTACAAGAGATTGACGCCGCTGCGAAGGATGCCTTGGACTTGACGATCCACAGGCATCTGGATCATGATCATTAAGCCTTCACATCCATGAAATTCAAAGACTCGCTTCAAAGCTCATACCTATTGATGTATTGATTCTGATATCCGGCGGAAATGTTATGTACCCAAGCAGCTCCAAGACGGTGGTGTCCGCGCTTGACTGTCATTTCGTTTGATGCATGTAACACTATTCTAGTACACTTACCCAGTGGTTCTAAGCATTGGAATTTGGAATTATGCCTACGGTAGTGCCAGCACCAAATTTGTATTTGCGGGGTATACATTAATGTCACCTTGGGACCCCGGAAAAAATTGAAATGCAATCACATATCTATCTAAACTTTCTTGGGAGTATTTGTTATTGACCGTGTATACTAGTTAATTTTAACGGAGATCCTCAGTCTTTTCTTGCCAAATAAGAAGACTCCAACGGCTACAAATAGTGCAACTACAGCGACTACAGTGCCAACTATTATAGCGAAGTGCGTTGTAAGAGCTTTCGATGGTGAAGGGGTCATTGTTTCATCTGTAGCAGGAGGAGACATCCCCTTGATCACAGTCATCAACAGATCATTATTGACCGTGGAGCAAGGGATAGTCTGGTTGGCGCAGTAAGTGGAATTCTGCTCAATACGTAGGTAGAAGGACGTACAAAATTGGAGGGTGGGCCTGCCTGAATAGAGGCACAGAACGTTAACAAGTTAAGATGATTCGCCAACCTGCTTTGCGTCAACGCCTCCGTCGATATCTGGTTGGTGCTAGTCGCTATCGCGAGTGAACTCTTTGCCGTATCATATGTTCTGATCGCCCATATGCCGAACACAACCCCCGCAATAAGTCCAACTGTTTGAAGGAGATAGCCAACGATTTCGCTCCACGTGAACACCCAAATCACCCCCTTCGCACTTTGATCCATGTAGTCATCTTTGAAAATGTTCTCGGCGTCGAGCGTACTGTGGTCGCTTGAAATGTTTTCGACATCCTGAGTAGGAACCTCAGCTGTGGTTGTACGGGCTTGGGGTGGGAAGTCGCTCATCTTCAGATTATGGAGGCTCGAGAACGCATCATGGGCGTGCATTTATAGGTAGAAATTCTGGCAGGTCTTGGAAGGTCCTTTCCAGAAACAATACTTTCCGGCATCCAGCCACTAATAGCCACGGTCTTCCACCCCCGCGCCCAGTGAAGCCCTTTGTCCAAGATCTCAGTGCCAAGGGAGGCGCTTACTTATAATGAAACGGAGACTGGTGAACTCGGTGTGTACATCAATCGAATTAGCAAATCAAGTTTTCTGCTCTTGGGATCGACCGGAAGAAAATTAGTACTGGCACAAACTTTTGATAAGCGGTTCATCGTGATCTCTCGTCCCGATAAACGTGGAACTGGCACCAATGGTAGTAACTTACCAATCTAGCTACCAAAGTCATAATGAATTGTCCCAAGCCATTCAACCATGAATGAGGTCATTGATAGCGCGTAAAGTGACTGCGGCTTCCTTGCCACGATAGCTGATACAGCGATGCCCAGAAGTCAGAACGTAGAGACGCCCATCCAAGCAAAACCTATGATCCAAGCTGCCAAGTATAACGCCAAGTAACGCGCCTACTGGCAGTAGGACGATACGCAAGGGTGCATCGATCAGATTTAAACCTGGTGGTAATCTGGTAGGTCAATGATAGACAGGAAAGTTTTTAGACTTGGAGCTTGGAGGAGTTGGCAGGAAAGCACAGGCTGTGGGAAAACACTCCATCGAGGGTTTAGACAAGCAAGGCCAACTTATCGAATGAACACGTTCTGACCACGTCAGTGTCACTGAGCGCTGACCATTATTCTCAAAATTGCTATGATCTCTTACCATTTGAACGCTTGAACTTTTGCAAGATCCACGAATTCACCTTTCATTGAAGCACCATAAACAAAATGGACCAATTCGTCGCGGAATTGCGGAAAATTCCGCCTATCACCCGGTTTCTATGTGGCTCCTCGCTGGCTGTGACTATCCCAGTTCTTATGGGTCTCGTGGCCCCGTACAAGATTTTGTTCGTGCGAGAATTGGTGATGAAGAAGTTCCAGGTGTGTTGCCATGTTTTTGGTATACCAATAAGGCGGCTCATTCCAATAGGTCTGGAGATTGTGGTCCAGTTTCTTTTTAGGGAGTGGGTAGCCGGGATTAAATTTCTTTCCAGGAAAGCAAGGTATTGATTTGGGTTACATTAACAGGCGGAGGAATCAATTACATTTTTGAGTTGGTCATGCTCTAGTAAGTGTGGTCTTTGCCGTCAATCCCTGGTCAACTTGACTAACCTTAATCTGCGTGCAGCCGTATGACAGACCAACTGGAGTCGGGACCGTATCTCGACCGCTCAGCTGATCTGGCATGGCAACTCCTTTTTGCTTGCGGTTCAATCATTGTACGTTCTCCATCTTCCCTACCCCATGTCCCCACTTTGAATAAAATTTTATTCAGGTAGCCACAATTCCTTTCAAAACATACATATTCTTTCGGCCTCTGCTCGTTTGCCTCGCCTACCTTTCCTCCGCTCTCGCACCCCCAGGCGCACAAACCTCACTCATGGGTCTTGTCAGTCTTCCCATCAAGTATTTCCCATACGTCATGATCGGCATGGACCTTCTCATGGCGGGACCCGAGGCTGCAGCGCAGTCTGTTGCTGGTGCGGTTGTTGGACATGCATGGTGGTGGAGTGTATGGGGCGCGGCGCTCGGGTCGCAGGGTGTATTGTCGAACGCTGCACAAGCTCCACAGTGGTTGAGATATCTCGTGGGCGAAGGGAGGGCTCCACGACCGCCGCCGAACGCCGGAGGCGTAGCAGCCGGACTGGCTGCTGGAGGAGTACAAGTGATCCCCCCACGGAGACCAGCTACATCTACAAGCGGTGGAGGCCATCAGTGGGGACAAGGACATCGATTGGGAAGCTGAATTACTGTAAAATTAGCACGCAAACTATACGGCCGAATTCGAATGTTGAATATCATCAGAGGTGCATTTGGATCTAATTTATCAGAGCAGATGATACTTTGTACCACAGGATTGTCAAGACCACATATGAAGACGTGCTTACTCTCATGTTGTGCTTCAGGTTTGGCGGCTGATAAGGCTGTCCTTGGACGATCAGCTGTTCTTATCTAGTGACTAACTTTCGATATCAGCGTTGCGACATCTTAGCTGGATGTTTTCGTGATTTCTCCGGCTCCGACATGCTCTCCCATGCCATCAATCATCCGACCTCATCCGACACCTCTGCCTCGTATCCTCTCCTCCCTGGATCCGGTGGAGTTTACCGGTCTTACCCCAAGATGTTGCGAGACTCTAAGACTTCTGAAATTTGTCCCCTTTTCAATCGGTTGTGGTTGGTGAGGTGAGAATCGAGATCTTAACTTGCTTCGAAATTGCGCCAAACGTGGATTTCTAAAAGGGACTCACTGGCTTTTGATTCGTTCTGCGAAAGTTACTAAACGTATCCCCCGCATCTGTTCGCGAACGGTTACACTCGGACTTCCCAGCCCCTAGCAGAGTACCGGGCTTTCGCCAGCTCGGAAAGGGAGTGGCATCCTTGATGATCCACAACATACTTTTCAGAAGGGCACTTGACATAATCAGTACTCGTATGAATTCTTTTCCCCAGGTGACTGAGGCCTCAATAGCAAATCTCGTAATGAGCCGGCAATCATCGCCGCTGACGCGTAGGATCCAACTCTCTGTACGCAAGCAAACAAAATAGTTGTTACTATAATTAAGTCTCCCCAAGATCATGAGAATGAATTAACATATTAGATAGATCGCTTTGGGAATAACTTGCGCTCGAGGGTTCTTAGAACGCCATACAAAATTGTCGCTGTCAAAAACCCTGTTAGGACTCCAATATCACCTGTGCCAGCCTTGGCGATTAGCCCAGTGTACTCAGTCTGGGACATAGAGGGGACGATCACCGCGAAGGCTCCTGCAAAGGCGAGTATGGCTGCAATCCCAAACGGGAGCCTTGCTGGGTTATCCCAGTCCCCAACGTTGTACGAGGCAAAATTGTTTGAGCGAAAAAAGAAATGCTCAGAGAGAACGATGGCTGCGAATGCTGTGGACCAATAACCGATAATGCCTTGGAAATGGCCGTTTGAGAAAGTTACCGGTAAACTCGACCCGGTCAGACTTACTGAGGACATCCACGAGGGTTTCGTAAAAGCGTCGGGCACCGAGAATAGCCACTGGAATCAATCTGTGGTGTAGATTAGACGGTGGGTCATTCTGTATCTTCAGCTTACATCGCCGCTGATAGGACTACGAAGACATATAGCGGCAGACGCGCCAGGAACGGCGCGATGGTCATAAACCTGGTTCCTAAAAAGAAGACGATACGTTGTTCGTCCATTCAGGTATTTGGATGCGACGGAACGCCTTACCGAAAGTATACGTCGTCGGGGCACACGCGGAAGATGTTGACAGGGCGAGGAGGACAAGGAGGAGTTTCCCAAAGAATCCAGCTGGTGAGAGGATCACGGCGAGCAATTGACCCACACTAAAGCCTGCTTCTAAATTTTCTTTCCTAGCCGGTATTCCTGGAGCTGCCGCAGCAAACGCCGCTCCAGTCAGATGCCATGATACCTGCCAGTGTGTGATGATGGAGTCGACAACAATGTCTTATTGTAACAATTGTAACAAACTTCGTTTCAGGATACTCACATTCGAAGTTAGAAAACCGAGATAGGCATATGTGAAAATCCGAAGGCTATGTTGCCACAGCTTGAGAAATCGCTGAAAGTGACAGAACCTGATTACATTTACCTCGATGCTTCCGCGTCATGGTAGACTCCGTAATCTGAGGTTAATGTACACCAGCTGATGACTGCTGAAGCCACGAAACAACCGAAGGACAAAATTGCATGTGTACTAGGAGGGGCAATCAATAATGATGTCGGTTGATTTAGGTGCGTCCCCCCAACTCCAAGTATGACAAGAAGACCGACAGCATTCGGTATCCAAGAATAAGTCTCGAAGCTATTCATATCGTCATCCACTCCTGCAAATGCCATAAATATAGAAAGCCTCACACATGAACCACTCTGTAGCCACAAAATGTCACCTGAGATTAAGCGCTAAACGTGAGTCACCAAGTTACATCAACAGATCAGCTCACCAAAAGACTGATGACGCCAACGATGACGATACCCAAGGTGTCATCTAGGTGGTGAGAAACAGCTGCCAAGCTCTGACCGCCGATGATGCAATTCAGAATCAAAAATCCCTGCATCGAAGTAACGTTAAGGATACTCGGGATGATCGAACCATAGTACCTAATTAGCCAATTTGTTAATTACCACATCTACATATACATACGTCTGGCCTCACCCCCAGGAGAAGCGCGATTGCACCATCCCACGTGTTCCCAACTTGGGACCGAATACCGCACTGAGGATAAACGATAAGACGAGTCATGACTTATTCCGTCTGGCCAAAACTTACAAATAAGCTGGAATGGCGCAAGTTCTAGGGTGGGTGTTCTTTATCAGCAACCCCGGGTGAGGAAGGTCCACACACATAATATCAACCAAGAGGATGGTGGCAAAGCTTTCCCGAAGGCCGAGGGAAAAAAACGCAGGGCCAGCCGACCCAGTGCCAAAATTTAGGATGTTAAAATTGGCGGAGAACCAGACGAAGAACAGCTGATAGAGACGCTTATCGGTCCGGTGTTCGGTGGGTATTGGGGTGATACTGATTTTCCCTGGTAAGCTTGACTAGGCGGTCGTCCATTGGGGAAGGACTTACCCATGGGTCTCAACTCCCCATCGCGAGAGAAATTCGGATGCTTTCTGCATTTTTTTCTCCCTTTGAACGTCAGGCCGGATGGGTTGCGTCGAGGAGGGTTTTAAATCGTTCGATGAGGACATGGGTGTTTGGGATGAGTTGTTGCTTCTAGGTGAAGCAGCATCCAGTGCGTGACCTGTGAATAGGGCGAAGAAGCGCAAGTTATGCTGATACCTTATAGAAGCCTGAGGTGAGGGGTGAATATCACATAGCGTTCATCTGGAATGAGACGGATGGATAAGCATAAGTTACATAGCTGAATAAAAATACAAATGCGCCATGGTGAAAGACAACCCAACCCTACACTGCGTGACCACCAAACTCAACTCTCCTCACCATCGCCGCTGTCGTTGCATTGAACATCGGCGAGATTGAAATATCCTCCGCGGGTCCGTCATCTTCCGCAGCTTGTCCATAAGATCCTTTGCCAAAAAGACCGTCTCATTTTCTTCCTCATAACGTGTGAGCTTCTCATCAATGGGCTCCAGAATGCAAATGTCTGCAGGGTGTAAAGAAGTGGCTTCCGAGAAGCGAAATATTGTTATAAACTCGTGTCGGAATATTTTAACATCGACGGCGGTCAGCGCAGACGCTGGTGTCGCGTGCGACACTAGAGACAAAGAGAAACGCGTCAGAAACGGCTGTAACCTGATAAACATCTTGACACTTACCTTGGACGAGAAAAACATCGCCTTTTATCCGAGCAAACGCGAAATATGCCTCTTTCACGGGAGAGACAATGGTATCGCCGCCACCCACTGACATCTTGCTGGACGGTAAGTGGAAGAGTGAGTTACGCGTCGCATATGCCATTGATGAAGAGATAAAAGTGTAGAGCTGTGGAACAGAAGGGATGACGGAATGAAGAAATACCAAGAGCTGTGCCACGGTTACTTTATACTCCAGCGACATGCTCGGAACACGAGGGCGAGGAGGCACGTCATGAGTGGAAAGACTGAAAAGCTGCCGAATGAGGAAGTATGACCCTGTGAAACAGCAAACCTGAGTGACAAATTTCCAAATCTTTTCGCGTCTTCCCAATCTTCTTGCATCAAATCTTCGTCGTGGATAAGACACTTTAAGAGCCAAGGTAAATCACTCAGTTCCCCTAATTTGTACCCAATATTCACTCTTCTATAGGATCTAAAGTGGGGGCTTTGACGGCATTCTGACTTCGGTCAGGTCGGTAACTTCGGTCGCCAATTAAAAAAATGATTTTACGAAGCCCTTTGGCCATTTATCTCCATCTTATCGGGTTGATACGCGTTTTTTCCCCCATTCCATTAAGGAGAACCAGGTCGATCGGCCAACCTTTCACTTTGACGCCATCATTACGATCACCCAAGGATATCTGAGGAGCGCAGCAAAAATGTCAACTTGAATGAGAAAAGTCAACATGACGTCCCGTCCAGACAGGGGCTTTCCGATGTCTATTTGCCAACGCTGCACTTGCCATGGACGTCTCCTTCATCCCTGCCCCCACATCATCTCTTGGTTCGGCGCGAGACCCCCCTGGAAGCTTTGATCTGCTTTACGCCTAAAGGTGGCGAGTTATGGTGAGACCAAGAGTTATCTGAACCACTACGAGAGAGCAGACTTGATTCAGTAGATCTTCGGCAAGATCTCAGGTGTTTATCTTCAGCTTCTGGCCTTTTAATACATCATGATCGGTGCTAATTCGTTACGATAACTTCACCACGACGAGGCCAGGCGTCGGAGAAAGGGTTATTTCAGCATTTCTAGGTTAGTAACGTTCCAGAACCGGACTTGAGCAGCGGGAAAGGAACAGCCTTGACAAGTATACCTGGCATTACCCTGGCCCAGGTTCTTCACGTTGGATTCCATTTTGAGGCGAAGCTACCCTGCAGCCAGGACTTCTCCGGCCGACAAGGCAATGTATTCATCCTTTTGATTCCTCCTGCCGACAACGTAGAGTATCCGATTTCACCTTACTCTGGGGCTGCAGCTACCTCCGTCTCATTTCTCTACCCTCTTCCTCATAGTCATGGATCGTCGATGTCGCTGCTACAACAAGCTCGAGTTTCATCGAATTTCGAAGCCTCCGACATTTTCGTTCGAATTCCTTTTAGGTCCTTGTCTCCTCTCCACTCGGATGCTTTTTGTCATTCTCCTTCTGCAGCGGAATCATCTGTCTGCCCTCGCAGCTTTTGTTTTCTGAGTCGGCACGCAGATGGGGAGTCATCTTGGTATATATTTAATGATTACACGGAACCGTGGATTTTTCAGCTTGCTGACTGCGGCGTGACTGTCATAGAAATTTTTGGCTTCCAAGAACAAGAGAGACTAATGGCCGTTCTTATTATCGACGCGATGCGCAGCGTCGCATGTTCCCATGTCTTAACGGCATGTGACTTGCGCTTCTAGATCTAGTGCCTCTCATGCCGGAATGTCGTCATGTTCAGCACCCTCTCATGTTCGCTTCCTGTTCCGTTATCTGCCACCGATTCTATTTCGAATCCATCTTCGCACGGCCGTTCTCCCGTTTTTCGAAATCGAAGCTGCAATTCAAGCCTACAGGTAGACTCACAAATCTGGTTTTATGAAGCACCCCCTCGCATCTTGTGGCCGTGAAAGTCAACTCGACAACTTATTGGGTTCCCCTCGAATAACGCAATCAGCTTTCGCGACATTCCTATCCAAGCGTATACAGCTTTTCAACACCTTCCCCCATGATTTTGTTTTGTCCGCAATTTTATCTCTTATTAGCGCTGAATCTCTGGAATGATCTCTTATCTTTTGACTGAATCCCGCAGTTGCTGAATTCCACAGACTGGCGCCTAGATTCAAATCTATTGTGTGCAATGACACTATTCAGTTGGCGACTTCGAGATAAACGCGTTTGATAGCAGCACATGGCCCCCCAGATCCTTCGTCCTTCGGGTGCGTGGCAAAAATCGGTGGGTTAATAGAGTCTGCCACAGTGGCTATATGGACTCAGAGGCGCTTCGATGACCCCAGCCGCATAGCGTTGGCGGTTATTCCGTTTTATTGCTTAACTCCAACGCTGGCATCGTAGAGTGAATGACGTCCGATACGTACATGCTGTTTGAGCTAGCGAACGAACTGACACCTTGGACATGCAATACGCTCCCGCATTGGCGAAGCCCGAAGAGAAAAAGATGAGTTGTCAACCGGAGCAAATTTCAGCTTCGCGTGCAGAATAACTTACCTTGAAATCCACAGATCGAAGAGGCACCTAATGATATATTTTTTTGAAATTAAAACCAAGACTCGCAATGCACGGGGTTATTTACGGATGCATACGCCCGCCAGAATTTTGCTTCGCCATTTGAATGGCGGCGTATTTGTAGCAGAGCACGGGGCCGCGCATGTTGATTGCCCCGATGGACTCCCACTCATCGATATTTGTTAGATGTTCGACGTTGAAGAAAATGCGTAGGTAAAATGCAAGCTCGAATATCTTTGATGACACTGTTCACATGTCACTGTTGTGAGGAGGTGAATTTATCAGAGAAAGGTTAACAGGAGTTGACCACCTTGAAGTAGGTCACCACGTTCAGTTCTCCAAGCTCCGCCACTGTTTTTTCCATCAGCTCCCTGGCCTCTTGTTCTTTAGAAACGTCGTAAATAAGCGCGGTGCAACCGCTGAATTTCGGCAACTACCATCTTCAAGAAGTTAGGCGACGCCATCCACACAGATATCAAGGCCGTTTTCGGCGAGGCGGAATGCGATAGCTTGTCCTATATCTTGAGCGCCACTCGTGACGATGGCGACGCCTGTACCAGTGAAGTGGTAATAGGGGCTTGAGTAGCTATTCCAAGATGGGGGATGACTTGCAATAACCGCGTCCTTTCCTTGTTTATAAGCCATTTTTGACCTTGCTTGCCATCAGGTTGCTAAGTAATTTGGCGTGTGGCTGCCCGTGCTCCTTGAGTTCACCACTCCGGCGAAGTAAGCAAACGTCAGTGCAGCTATATTCTCTGAAGAACCGTCGCGGTAGACCAACCAAACCGAGCGCCGCCGCGTGGAGAGTGTTCTTTTTTGCGATACCCATCAATTGATTGAGATTTAGTTACAGCTTTGGGCCTCCGAATAGTATACATAAAATCGATCTGATGAGGAAGTGTTTAAAATTGAAATATGATCATATGCATTTGACATAGTCCCTCACCTATCCTCTATGTTTTCCAAGAAAGCCAATCATACTTCATTCCCTCGGTCAATGCATGATGATGCGAATTTATTTCTTAAAAAAGACTGTGACTAGTTGAACACCACGCCCCCATTAACAGAAATCGTTTGACCTGAGAAGATTTTATAAGTAACAATTCCAATGATATTTGAAATCCATACCGGTTAAAAATTGGGATTCGGGAGAAGCGAGATACGATACGAGGCTTGCCACCTGCTCTGGCTGACCGACCTTTGCATGTGGGATATTCATTGCCTGCAAGGAAATAAGCTAATAAACAAAATAAGGGAGGGACGAACGTGTTTGAGAGCAGCGCATGGCTCCCCGAGGTCTTTGTCCACGGGGTGTGTTGCTAAAATAGGTGAATTTAGATTATAAAAGGATTTTCCGAGTCTAGTGGATATATACTCATTTGGGTTTCAATGACTCCGGGCGCGTACGCGTTGACAGTTATTCCGTACTTGTTAAATTCCAAAGCTAGGTATATAGGTTAGAATTTGCCCGGTAGTGAACGACGTTCCACGTACATGCTGTCTGGGTTAAGGAACGAACTGATGTCTTTGACATGCAATATGCTCCGAGATTGGCGTAGCCTTGGGGAGAATAAAATAACATTTGACTTGATGGAACTTTCTGCAGTGCGTGCTGAGTAGCCTAGCTTACCTTGCAATCCGCAGATTGACGAGGCACCTATAGATGGACGTTATTTGGTGTTTGAATTAGAACCCATAACGCTCGTGGCTTTTTTACCAATAATACGGCCCCCAGAATTTTGCTTTGCCATTTGGATGGCGGCATACTTGTAGCAGAGTACTGACCCGCGCATGCTGACCGCCCAAATGGACTCCCATTGATCAATATTCGCTAGGTGCTGGACGTAAAAGAAAATACGGAGGGTAGCTTCGAAGCTTGAATACCTTCCATGATGCCGCTTGGGGACGCGATTCCGGCATTTGCGACCATCTTGACGGGGTGATTTAAGCGGACAAATTAGGAGATTCATCGCAGAACAATAACAAAAATAGGACGCCTACCACATCCAGTCTTCCGAGCTGAGCCACTGTTTTTTCTACAAGCTCCTTGACCTCTTGATCTTTGGTAACGTCGTAAGGAAGCGCGATTGCCCTTCTACCCAGCTGCTTTATTTCAGCGACGACCTCATTCAAGAGGTCAAAATTCGAAGGGAGGTCGTCCACACAAATATCGAGACCGTCTTCGGCGAGGCGTAAGGCGATGGCCCTGCCTATACCTTGAGCAGCGCCTGTGACAATGGCGACCCGCGTACCGGTGAAGTGGGTAATGGGGGCTTGAGCGGCCATTTAAAGATGGGGGGTGAGTTGGGAGAACCGCGTTCCCTTCTTGTTTATAAGCTGGCGGGGTGCGATTTTAATCACACCATCACGGATGTTAACTAATTTGAAATGCTGGCCAGTCGTGTTCATCGAATCAACCATCGAGGCATACCGTAGAGTCAATGTCGTCAAATTGGCCAAAGAGCTATAGGCTAGGCAGACCAGGCGCCGACGCGTGAAGAGTCCTTTATTGAGTCCAGTCTGTTGAGCTTGTCATTACAATTTTGAGCATTTGCGGTAAGATCTAGAGGTATACTCATGGGTACAGTAGCACAAGAATGTTTGATGAAAGTTCAGGCCTAGGTTTATTTTGACGAATCAAGCGAGCTAATTTCGTGAGAGCTTAGAATCAATACATGGCCATTCAACGTCTCTCACCTACATATTGTATACCTTTTTCTCTACAAGAGAAAAAGAAAGAGATCTTGCTTTATAATGTCCCGGACTTGGTGCGAACCGGAAGCAGGATTAGAGTGTCAGGAGTCTCACGGTCTCTCGCCTTTATCGGGAAACTGGTGGCAAGGGTCCGTGGCCGTATTTGCAACGGAAAATTTTGGACACGGCTTTAGACACAACGCCAACAACTGTCGACGACACAAAAGACGGAAACTCTGCCTTTTCTCTGGAAGGTTGAAGTATCCATTGCTGAGCTCCTACAAGCTCACCATGGTTTCCCCATTCTGGGCCCAGGTTGCTAGGACCTGTGCTTTTACCCACACACGAGCAGTTCGTTCTGTTCCTATACTCCGCCGCTCATTTGTAGTCCTTGCTCCTCGTAATCATGGTACGTTCAACTTACGTTTGTATTCTACGCAGTTTTTCAAAAAATTTCAGCTATCCACCCGCGTTTGTCACGGTCGTCGTCAGCCGCTGCTGCTGTCGCGTCTGATGCTCCAGACGTTGCTAAACAAGTTAATGAATCGCCACGTCTTTCGGAATTGAAGGGAGCTGTCAATGACCGTACCCTTCAAGCCATCACCAAAGGACCATTCCACCATACTCACATGTCGGTTGTCCAAGCCGAAGTCTTCCCCCTTCTCCCACAACTCGCGGAACCTTACAGCCCCGATTCTCGAAATGCTCCGCCACGCGACCTTCTTGTAAAAGCTAGGACAGGCACGGGCAAAACCATGGCTTTTCTCGTGCCTGCAATTGAAGCTCGTCTCAAGTCTCTTGAGGCTCATGCAAATAAGGTTGTTCCGGACAGCGGTCTCCCTGACTCTGCGAAACTTCGCAAGGAAGCGATTCGTGCTCATGCAACAGACACAGTCGGAACTCTCATTATCAGCCCCACTCGTGAACTGGCGTCTCAGATTGCGACTGAAGCCATGAAGCTCACGAGCCACCACCTTGGTTTCGAGGTCAAACTATTCGTTGGCGGAGAATCAAAGTCTGGTCAACTCTATAACTGGAGAAGGGGACGCAGAGACATTGTAGTTACCACGCCAGGACGCATGAGAGACCTTCTGGAATCAGAACCTTCTGTTTCAGGCCCGATCTCGCGTGCTGAAGTGGTGAGTTCTCTTCGATGGCATTGATGTTTCATTTACTTACACGTTGGCAGCTAATACTGGACGAAGCTGACACCTTGCTCGAGTTTGGATTCAGGGATGACATTGAAATGATCAGGGATTGCCTTCCCCCCACACCTCAGCGACAGACCTTTTTGTTCTCTGCTACTCTCGGTGCGAATATTCGAGAAGTTGCCCGAGATTCTCTGGCGAAGAACCATCTTTATATCAACTGTGTTTCGGAAGACACGTCGCCAGTACATGCACACATCCCTCAGTACCATACCATCCTGCCCGCCCCAAATCAACAGATTTCTCACATCCTCCGCACGATTGCGCACGATCAACTGACGCATCCAGGTAGCTCAAAAGTCATCGTATTTCTACCCACCACGAAGGTTACCGAACTGTTCAGCGACATTCTCCGTGAGGTTGGACGGGATTCCTTACCAGCCCGAACACGGGTCTACGAAATCCACTCGAAGAGGAACATGAACCAGCGCAGTATGACCAACAAGAACTTCCGGGCTGATGCCTCTGGAGCTTCCGTTCTTGTCACCTCCGACGTGTCTGCCCGAGGCGTAGATTATCCTGGAGTTACCCGCGTTATCCAAGTCGGCATTCCTTCCAGTCCCGAACAATATGTTCACCGCGTTGGTCGTACAGGCCGTGCTGGGGCAACCAAAGGCCGTGGGGATCTCATCCTGCTGCCATGGGAGATGGGTTACGTCTCCAGGACCCTTAGCCACATTCCACTGAAACCCGTCACCGTTGCCGAACTCACCTCCCAAACAAAAGAGCTCGCTGCCAAGTTCGACGAGAACCCCGCAGCGTTCTTCCCGTCCGCTCCCCCCGTCCCTATATATTCCAAGAAGGATAGGGGCCGCCGCGATCCCGTCCCTGTTGGCCCACGGTCCTTTAACACCCCAACGGCAGCGCTTGTTGAAGAAATCGATAAGACTGTCTCGGACCTCGTCATGAAGCTCGACGAAGAACAAGTCATCCAGGCAGCCGTGGCTATGATGGGCTTCTACGCTGGCAAAGTCGCTGAGCTGCGTACCTCCAAAATGACCATCCTTGAAGGGATACAGGCTTGGGCTATGGAAGCTGGCGGAGCCTCTAGGCCCCCACATATACCCAGCAGCATATTGGCGGGTGATGGGTCTCGTCGGCCTCCTCCCAGAGAGAGGTTTTTGAAACCGGAGTGGGGGAGCAGTCGTGGAGATGGAGGGTTCTCGCGTGATCGGTATGGTGACAGGAGTGCCGGAGGGTACGGAGACCGCCAGCGCAGTGGATCCAACGTGCGGCGTCCTTGGGAGGGCCGCGGTTCTTCTGCCCCCAGAGATCGCTTTGATTCGCTCAACCAGGCCCCTGGTGCCCCAACCCGCCGGGATGAGTTTGCTGCGCCCCGTCGTGACTTCCCCCGTGAAAACTATTCGCGTCGCGAAGGTTCCTCTTTTGGCGGCTCCCGTCGTGAAGGCGGTTCCAGCTACCAACGCGATAATCGACATGAGGACCGTGAGCGTGGTAGTGGGGGAGGTCGCCGCGAACCTTACAGACAGACTGGCGGACGGCGAGGATCTCGAGGCGGATCCTGGTAATAAATTATTTTAGTAGACAGACTTATTATGACCCCCAATGCTTGTATTATATCTAGATACGTGTTCAAGGTAAAAAAAAGTACTAATCGTTCAAGGACGCGTACGCGGTCACGTGACATGCTTTTGAATTTTCCGTCTCAAGGAGCTAGTCACAAGACCCACTCGGCCTTTCACTCTGACGACCTGCCAGATCTAGATCGAAACTTCAAGACAGTGCCCACCCACGGAGAAACCTATCGGAATTCCTTCCAATAAGCCGTTGGCATCCTTCACTCTCGTTGAGGTTATCTGTGGCTGCTCTCTGAGCCTCTTCAAACGATTGGTGGAGGAGACTCAGAGTCTGGATACGGTTTGGCCCTGTGGAACTTTGTTGTCTCCGTCGACGGCGCAGAGAATATCTCCAAAACTGCTCTCCGATTCGATTATTTAATTGACAAGACATACCGTTCGAGCACTCGTGGCAGTCAATTCACTTTGAACATCTCGTGATCTACACAATGATTCCAAAGAAATTGGAAGATTGGGACCTGGACGGAGTTTAACATACAAATGCATGAGACGCCACCAAGGTGAGTAATTTATTTCAAGATATGCCTAATGATTTTATTTGACTGCAAGGTGCGGGCTTTCTGGTTTCTGACTTTATTCATTGAAAAATTCATTTTTCGACCATCTTTAAGTTTCGGCGTTCATTAACGTTCATTGCCCGCATCCTCTAACTGCTCACAGTTTGACAACCAGTCTAACCTCTGGGTAATTTGGGAACCCGATTATCCTGGAGATTACGCAGACTCCATCTCTTGTGGATGACGCCGAAGAGAGACGTCTTCCTGCTAATGGTTGTTGGCGTCGAAAGGCTCGGAGATGCTCGGCTTCCCACTCACTCCGAGTGGACTACTCACGAGTCGCATCCGCACCCCATCTCATATGGCCACCTTTCCTAGATGTAACGTGGGTCTCTTCTCCTCGCTTCCGACAACAGATTTTCGTTGGACAACCCAGGATGTATGTATTCGTGCTTCTTTTCCCCGCATCGGGGCTTCTTAAGCTTTCTCCACCTTTCATTCGAGCTCAGACTGAATCCTCCGTCCCGTTAAACACCTTCATTCAAGAGGCTCGAGATGCCAGTTACACACGGCTGTAGGAACCCCTGCCGCCTTTGACGCGATCAAGTCATATATCCGCTCCACATATAACGGTATTGGAAAAATTGGTGACACCTTCGTTTTCGACGTCGAGTAGGCTGACTGCGTTGATATCGGCAAGCAACCCACCATCCAATGGCGACACTTTTAAGTACACCGACTCTCCACTGAAGCTTATCGATTGCTTCGACAACCACATTTCATGCCCCGACAAAACTATTTCATTTTCCCGCTTGACTTGACCAGGTTCCCAAATCTTCAGGCATTTTTTCCAAACCCCAGAACGGTTCTGGGTCACCATCCCCCGCGTCAGGCAACGTCCGCCTATGCCGCCGGGAAGAACCTAGCTGGCGGGGCGGATTCGACGGAGAGCTGCATTTTCATGCTTATGGGTATCAAAACGTGAAGAATTTTGGCGGGAACTCCTGGTTGGATCCTTGGAACCCCGTGGGCGATTTTTCGCTCTCGCAGCAATGGTACGTGGGAGGATCAGGTGACGAAGGGGCAGGCAGTCGAGGGGTGGGTAGTTGACGAACAGAATTTTTTTACCAAGGCAGCCATCCTGTTCATCTTCTACACCACCGACGGTCTCGCTGCAATGCTGGAACCATGATTGTCCTGCCTTTGTCCAAACCAATAATCGGGTGGGACTTCGTATCATTATAGTGTTAGTGGTGGTGCGCATTGCGGATTCGAGATGCAGTTGAAGTTGTATCAGGGGAACTGGTGGTTATTCCTCAAGGGTCCGGGGAACTACGATGCTGTGGGTTACTACCCAACCAAAATTTTCAAGGCTGGACAGCTTTCTAAAAATTCCGAGGTTGGACTCTTCACACAATTGGCCCCAGTTGGGAAGTGGTGCTCCCCCGTCGACTGGGAGGACTCGGACCACCTTCCAGGGGTCAATGACCTATACCCCAAAGGACGAAAACGGTGTTGTTGGTATTTGGACCAGCCTTTCCAAGGGTTCAAAGCAATGTTGGGATATCGCCTATACACCTTCGGCGAAGGGTGGAAATTGGGGATCGCACGTCCATTTCGGAGGTTGAGGCAGTAAAGATTGTAACCAACATGCAATTCTTTCTTTTCCTTCCGCATTTTGCGAGTGGTTCACATGTCATGATTATTTCTAACTTGCTCGTATATGTGTACTTCCGCGATTATTCTTACCAGATGGCTACATCGTGAGTTGGCCCCGATACTTACCCCTCGTCTCACACATGTGATGTGCTGGCAATCACCGGCAGTCCATATATGGCAATCTTATGACTTAGACACATACCCCAACTGACGTGACGGGCGAAAAAGTCGACCACCTCGTACCTCTCGTACCTTGGCCTTCAACTGCCTGACAGTAACGTCACCCGGTTCCGAACCATCGCCACCACTGGAATCGCCTTTACAGCAGCTTCGGCTTTCGTGGCTCCCCGTGCTTGTTAGGGTATTCTGCGGCTCACCGTCATATCGGCCAACATCAAACTCCTAAGCGTCGTAAACGCAACTCTGATTTAATGGGAAACTGAAGATAGCTCTCTGAAGAGAGTTGATTCTCAGAGGTTTTTTGTGCACTGCCGGAAGAGACGCGATTATTCCATCACGGCGACCGCACTGTGCTATGTGCTTAGTGAGTAGGACTGGAACCACTTATATCTGCTGGCTCTTCTGAACCCTTCTCTGTACCCAGTTGATGTTGCTAGCGGTGGATCCATTTCTCCGTGAAACCCAATTCTGTTGACGACGCCCTTGTACAACCTCCAAACCTGCAAGAGAGGTAGGCGGTTCATTCCTCCCTGACTCGGCGGTACCTCCATTGCTAAAACATTCCACTTCGCCAGTTGGAGTCACAACTACACTCGGCGGCTCGGCATTGACGAAGGTTTGGGCATGCCAAGGAAGCGCTTTTAAACATGCCAAGGTAAACGAGTTATTTTTAGGTACGTCTACAATCTGTTTTTAGGTACATCTGCACGTCTGTTTGCATCAACTAAAACTTGCAGAACTTACAGATTTCTTTTTCCTGTAATTATTCTATCTCTCAAAGGGTTGGGTATATCGGGCTTCCACTCCATAGGATCTTGGCCAACTTCTTCCGCATTCAAGTTTCTGAGATTGACGAATTTTACTTTTCAACCTCTTTAGTGGCCCATACCTATCGTACTAGTGGCACTACTGCTCAAAGCTTCCGACGCGATTTGCGAGTTCCGATGTTTCTGGAGACTATGTCTAACTCCACCGTGTGGACGCCGCTGGGAAGATAGGGCGCCGTCCTACTAGCAATGGCTTGCGTCGACAAAAAGGTTCGCTTTCACTTGAGTTTCCAACGGCAGCACCTTTCACAAATAACGAGTCACTTGCTTCCCATGTCAAACATTTCTGTCGACGCAAACCATCGCTAGTAGGACGACGCCCTACTAGCGATGGTTTGCGTGGACAGAAAGGTTCGCTTTCACTTGAGCTTCCAACGGCAGCACCTTTCACCAATCACGAGTCACTCCGCTTCCCATCTCAAACAGCTGCTTCATGCAGCTATAAAGTGGGCCTTGAATCCTCCATTCCACAGCAGTTTTCTGTCAATCTGACTTAGGATGATATTCACCAATCTCTTGCCCTTGACGGGGCTTCTTACTCTCGCTCTCCCCTTAATTCGAGCTCAGAACGACTCCTTCATCCCATTCGACGTCTTCCTTCAAGGAGTCCAAGACGCCACTTATGCAGAGTGGAACGCCACGGCCGTAGAAAGCTCCGACGCTTTCGATGAAATCCAGGCACATATCCTCTCCATGTATAATGGAATTGGGGACATCAGCAACACCTTCGTACTCGGCGTTGAGTACGCTGACTGCGTCGATATCGACAAACAACCCACTGTACGCCTGCTTGGCGTTGACAACATTCAAACCCCTCCATCCAACACCTCATATCCCAGATCCAAGGGAGAGGGCCATGTTTCCAACTATGCGGAGTCCCCCTTAAAGCTTAATCTTACGGACCGCTTCGGCAACCACATTTCCTGCCCTGAGGAGACTATCCCGTTCGCCCGTTTGACCCTACAGAAGTTAACCAGGTTCCCGAATCTTCGTGCATTTTTTGACAAGCCCCCCCCTGCCATTCCTACCCAGCCGAGCCGACTCAACCAGAGAGAACTCCTCCGTCGCGGTGGTGAGCCGCATTTACACGCGGAAGGGTACGAATACGTGAAGAATTTTGGAGGAAACTCCTGGTTGAACCTTTGGAACCCTGTGGGTGATTTTTCACTCTCGCAACAATGGTACGTTGGAGGGTCGGGTGCCCATCTTCAGACCGTCGAAGGAGGTTGGGTAAACTACGAACAGAAGTTCCACACCAGACAGTCCGTCTTGTTCATTTTCTACACCCCCGACAATTACTCTTCGGGCTGCTGGAATATGGATTGCCCTGGCTTCGTCCAAACGAACAATAATTGGTTCTTGGGCGCAATTTGGGACCACTATAGCGTTTCTGGTGGCGAACAGTGGGGATTTGAGATGCAGTGGAAGATGTATCAAGGGACTTGGTATCTGTTCCTCAAGGGTCCGGGAAATTACGAACTTGTGGGGCATTACCCTCCAGGAATTTTCGGTACAGGACAACTGACCAAGAACGCTGAGCTCATCGAGTATGGCGGAGAGGTGACGAGGTTTGACCCTTCACACAAGTGGCCTCAGATGGGCAGCGGTGCTTTCCCATCGGCTGGGTGGACCAAAGCCGCATTCCAGAAGTCGATCTTCTATATCCCCAAGGACGAAAATGGCGGCGTCGGCATTTGGACGAGTTTATTCCCGTTCGTTGAAGGTTCTAAGAACTGCTGGGATGTCGCCTTGACGCCTTGGCAGAAGGGTGGAAATTGGGGATCCTACCTTTATTTCGGGGGACCAGGTGGTAATGTTTGTGGTTAACGAGCTTGATTTTTTGCTTAGTTTTCATACATATTTCCGGACTCGAGGATCGGACTCGCGAGTTTGATGTCAGGGACTATTATCAGTTACTTATGAACTCGCGCCTGTGTAGTACTTCTGCAATTATTGTTCGTGGTTATCAGATGGTTATAGCACTTTGCACAGAATGTCCGGTGCCAATATTTTGAAGGTAAGAAAAACCAAAAGGAGGTTCTACGGGGGAAAAAATGGCGTTTAGACTCGATTGAGAGATCTGGAATGTGCCTCCTTCCTATTGTTGTTTGCACTATCGAAGAACGGGCACCAATTGTTATCGTGTGAAGAATTTTAGCATACGGACCACGGTCAAATTGAGTGGCCAGCGATGTACATTTTTTGGGGGGAGTGCGAATTACATAGAAGTACAGACGTTGTGGGAATATCATAAGCAGAGGTATGGCGGTGGTCATAGCGATGACAGGCATATGGAGAATCGAAACTAAAGGGACCTAAGAAAGCAAATGGAAGTTCCAAAAAATCCTGAAAAAGTCGTAACAGAGGCCCTAGTAGTGTGACTTGCTCACCACCAGTCGCCATGCTCCCTCATCGCATTCGCAACTTTGATGAAGCCAGCAACGTTCGCACCAGAGAGCAAGCTTGGTAGGACACCGTCCTTGATCTCCTCACCCGACCATTTTGTGCCTGCGCTGAGACAGATCTCATAGGCCTCAGCCATAATACTCTTAAGCTTCTGGTCAACTGCATCCGTCGTCCAGGCGAGTCGCTGACTGTTCTGTGCCATCTCCAGACCAGAGACCGCAACACCACCACAGTTGGACGCTTTGCCTGGGGCGTACCACACGCCGTTAGCGCCAGTTTTACGAGAGGCTTCGAAGACAGCGATGGCGTCTTCTGTGCACCCCTGGTAAAATAATTAGGTTCGGAAATGATCGTGGAGAGAGAATGGGCGTACCATGTTCGAGCCCTCAGCAACGATTCTCACGCCAGCCTTGATGAGGTCTTCCGCCTCCGTTTTGGAGACTTCATTTTGGGTCGCGCCTGGGAGCGCGATGTGGATAACAGGGATAAGGCTCCATGGGCGTTTGCCTATACGACGCCATCAGTGACGTTTAACCCTAAAATAGCCATAGTGCTTACCAGCATGGTATGTGTAGCCCTCCGTCTGAGCCAACGATTCGAGAGCGCCACCCTTGAGCTTCAGTTGTGCGATCTCCTTGATGAACTCCTTAGTGTAACCCTTCTCGGCGATAAGGGAACCCTTGGAGTCGGAGAGGGAGAGGACGGTAGCACCCAACTCGATGACTTTGAGTGCGGTGAATTGGGCGACGTTGCCTGATCCTGATATGGCAACAAGGGTCTCGGGCTTAGTGAGGCTGTGCTCCGGGCAGGCTTTGGCAATCATCTGTAGCAAGATATGTGAGCCGACGGTCAGATTTTGAAGGCAAACGAGAGACTGACGTGCTCGACATAGTAGATCAGGCCGTAACCTGTCGCCTCAGGACGGATGAAACTTCCTCCCCACGAGAGACCCTTTCCAGTGAGCATGCCGACGAACTCGTTCTGGAGCTTCTTGTAAGCACCGAAGAGGAAACCGATCTCCCGAGCACCAGTTCCGATGTCACCAGCTACAAATAATCCATTCAGTTATACTCAGTGAAAATTTGGATTAATGGCTCTTACCGGGAACATCAGTGTCCTTGCCGATATGCCTGAATAGCTCAGACATAAACGCAGTGCAGAAACGCCTGATCTCGCCGTCCGACTTGCCCTTGGGGTTGAAGTCGGACCCACCCTTTCCTCCTCCAATGCTCAAGCCAGTCAGAGCATTTTTGAAAGTCTGTTCAAACCCGAGGAATTTGAGGATGGAGAGGTTGACGGAGGGGTGAAGTCGGAGACCGCCTTTATAGGGTCCAAGAGCAGAGTTGTACTGCCAAGAGAGGAAGCAAAAAGCCAAGTCAGTCGCCGGGACAAGATCTGTTGGGGTATAATAAAATTGCGAACCTGGACACGGAATCCTCGGTTAACTTGGGCCTTTCCCTGATCATCTTCCCAGACCACACGGAACTGGAGCACACGCTCAGGAATTTGGACGATCTCGAGGGCCTTCTCGTACTCTGGGTTGGCAGCCAAAAAGGACTTCAAACTGTTTTGGAGTTCAGCGAGTGCCTGGATCATAAAGTTAATATTTTCCCCTAGAATGGACGACGTCAGGCGACATGCCTGCTCGAATTCAGGTTCGACTGGGAGGACCATGGCTGTTGTGTAGTGGTGGTGGTTGTGGTAGTTGTAGGAGGAGAGAGGTAGTGAGGCGAGAGGTGAAGGGAGGCAGGCGGTGAAGTTTTCTGAAAGGCTTGACGCCAGGCCTTAAAGCCTTTTCTTTGAATTCCTTATCTCTCGGGTTTTCGTTATCTACCACCATTTGAATTTTGAAGGGCATGTCATCGGATTTGCATTCCTGACGCCGATCGGCCGTCCTCTTCGGGCAGATCTTACTTGACGCAGATGGACACCTTTGGTCAGTTTTTACTTCCTGGACTCTCCAAAAGTTCGTATACGCATTCGAGATGAACGTATTTCCGACATTGAACCGTACTCAAGGCCTGCTATGGTGCAAGGTGGTGGAAGTCAGGAGAAAGTCGAAAAATCTGGGAGGAAAACCCCACATGACATGCGCCAAAACGCACATGGCAACTCGTTCCGAGATCGAAAATTTCTTCCATCGTAACATGCTTCCGTCGTCCGTTCAAAGCCGTTCGACCGCAGAACAACTTCCACGTTACTGAGGCTCAGCATTCAGGCAACATGTCGCCTGTAGGTTTTTGGCCATTGGTCGCCACTGGCACCGCTGGTGTAAAAAATCAGACGAGACATGACGTAGTCCCTGGAGCAAAATACAACATCAATTGATGGCTGGTGCTATCAAGAATCAGTCAGCTGCCAGGGCGCGCTGCGTTTTTGAAATTCGTGACTGTCAATGCGTGCCCGGACGGGATCGGGTGACGATGACGCACAGAATTCTGGGCTGCGGAGGTAATTGTTTTTTTAATTAGGTAGATCTAAAAAATTTACGTGGGCAAGGTAAGCAGGGGTAAGTAGTATACATCTCATATAACTAGTGTTATACGTAGCAGTAGGGTGGTAGTATAATACAAGGATACAGTAAGTGATGCAGAACGGTGTCCCAACAGGTTTCAATGCATGCCAGTGTCCGCAAAAATGGGTTTACAAATGAATGGACCACTACAAAAAACATATGTAGTTGCACTGCATCAAATCATCCAAAAATATCCTTCTCCGTCCCGATAAGATCTAAAATCTAAGCCTCATCCCGGTTCACAACTTGCACGACATCGACCCCGTTCTGCCCAACACCGTTCACGAACACCTCTTCTGTAGAGTTTTTCAAGACCGCCTCCCCAACCATGGCGTGCTCCGGATGCGGGGGGCGGTAGGACTGTGCCTGGAATGCGATTTGCTCATCTAACACCGACGTTTCGGAAGCAGCAGCAATGAGCCCGAGGAAGGGTGGGGATGGGTTTAATGGACGGGTGCAGAATTCGGGATGGGCTTGTAGGCCGATGAAGAAGGGGTGATCTGAACAAAAAGTGGGGTCAGCATCCTTGCATCGTGATTAGAACGAATCTAAAAAAAAAAACTAACCAGGAAGTTCGATTATCTGCATCCGCTCCCCCTTCTCATCTTTGCCTGCAAAGATCAGTCCACTGTCATTAAGCCTCTTGACATACTCGGGGTTGACCTCGTAACGATGGCGATGCCTTTCCCAAATCTTGCCAGCGCCGCCGTACAGCTTTCGGGCACGAGACCAGTTTTCCGTGCCAGGCTCAAAGACAGTGGGACGCAGCCCCAACCGCATCGTACCTCCCATGTGCGTCTTGGAGATCTCAGGCATGAAGATCACCACGGGATGTTTAGCATCTGGAACGAACTCTGATGAAGTCGCATCTGTAAGCAAATGGTATCATTGGCAGAGTTCTTGATCACGGGGATGCTAGATGACCGACCGTGAATCTCCAGGATGTTTCTGGCCCACTCAATCACAGCGAGCTGGAAACCAAGACAGATGCCGAGGAAGGGTACCTTCTGTTCTCGGGCGTACTTAATAGCGAGCATCATGCCTTCTGTGCCGCGGTTCCCGAACCCACCTGGAACGAGGATCCCGCTAGATGATCAGAATCAGATGAGTGGATTAGAACGTTGTCGGAGTGGGCTTACCCCGCACCAACAACCGCTCTCCACGCATCATGGTACCGAGCCGGAGCTGATTCTTGCGTCTCGACCTCCAGATCTGAGGATTCTACCCACTACAGAGGCCGTGAGCGATTTTTCAGAAAGAATACGAAGAACAGAATGACGGACATGGATTATCAGCTTTCGATGCACCCGGAAGGCAGAGTGTTCCAGAGCTTTTGTTACAGACATGTACGAGTCCTTCAGATCGGTGTACTTTCCGACAAGTGCAATAGTGACGGTGTCAAACAACCTCTCCTGCCTAAAGTATGCATCTGATCCGAGTTCGCGACAGTGAGTGAGGAAACGTACCCCGTGGTTATATCTTTCCATCGTTTCCCCAACGATTTCCCTTTATCCTCCATCTCCTTCGTGATGTTCACCTTCTCTAAGTTGAGCCGTTTACGGAGGAACTCTACGATGCCTTGAGACTGCAGAAGAAGAGGAACGTGATACACGGATGTCACGTCGTGCACGCCAAACACCTGTTCCGAGGCAACATGACAGAACATGGAGATCTTGTCTTTTGTTGCGGTATTCAGTGGTTGGGGCACAAGAAGACGGCAGGCAATCTGACGACATGAACACGACAGAACAGGTACAATAGAAGCGGTCTTACCAGATCGGGGAGAAGTCCAAGTCCTCTGAGGGAGTGCACGGTTGTTTGTGTTGGCTTTGTTTTTTGCTCCCCATGCATGTCTGGCACCAGGGAAACATGAATGAGGGCAAAGTTGTCGTGGCCGACCCGGAATTGGAACTGGCGCATCGCCTCAACAAATGGCGCAGACTCGATGTCGCCTACAGTGCCTCCCAGCTCGACCATACAAACATCTGGTTCCTCGCCAGACTCATCCACTGGAATCTTGGAGACGCGTTCAATCCAATCCTGAATCGCGTTCGTAATGTGCGGGACGATCTGCGGAACATAAGAACGATTTTTCACGTGCGTTCAAAGACACTACCTGGACCGTCTTGCCGAGGTACTCCCCTTTGCGCTGAACTCCTGTCAGAACATTTTCTGCAAGTCCAGACCGACAGACTCACTTCCTTCTCTATGACTTGACTGTAAATCTTCCCAGTGGTGATGTTATTATCGCGCGATAATGTAACATTCAGGTAGCGCTCGTAATTTCCGAGATCCAAGTCCACCTCGCCTCCATCATTCAAAACATAGACCTCGCCTTCAAATCATCAGCATTCCGTCCAAATCTTTCCAAAGTAGTTCTCACCATGTTCCGTAGGCCTCATAGTCCCAGCATCTATGTTCATATAAGGGTCGATCTTGATAGCTGTGACTTTGAGACCTGTGGTCTTCAAGAGCAGTCCGGTAGACGAAGCTAGGGTGCAATTGCAGCTTGAAGTTCAGAAACTTCATAAGAGATTCATACCAATGACACCCTTCCCAATGCCACTGACGACACCGCCGGAGACGAGGATGTACTTGGTCATCGGTGCGAGACGCGTACAACGATCGTGAAAGGCAAATTTTTGGAAATCCAGTCGAAGCCCCCAGAAAACAAGGCCAAGCGTGATAGCACAGCCACACGGCCTTGTTCAACTCAATTCCACACCTTAGGACAAATTTTCAGTACCCCGTTCACCGATACACCCGGCCCAAACAACTATCTTTCCTAGATGAAGCGTTACATATTACCCACGTTACAACCGTTTAGATGGCTGGCACCACAAGCTGGTTAAAAATTTAACACTCCCGCAAGATCAGACGTGTGTAAACGCTAAGGCTCTTCTTTAAGTTCTGGCGCTTTGGGGAAGGCTCAAGATACGCGCTTAATCCGCCTCATCATCTCCGAGCTCAACCTGCCCACCGGCATGCCATTGCCTCTCTGATGCTGCTCATCCTCATCCTCATTTCTGCCCATCAAGCTCGACACCGTAACCCTCCGCTCCTACCCTTGCAGCCGCGTTCCAGCTGACTGGCGCAAAAATCTCGAGCCATGGTCGTAGGAGCGGCCCCTCGGCTTGCTCTGCCTCTTTCGCCATCTAGACACTGATTGTGGTTCCAGGGTGTTCCTTGATCAAGGGGAAAAGATACAATTTCAGACCGGACTAAACTGGACTCCGGAGATTTTATATACTTATGCTCTTCATTGACATAAAGTACTCGAAGTTTCCAATCAATTGATTTGAATTTGACAGGTGCAAGACAGGCGTGGAATGCGGATTCCAGCAAAGGCAGAACATTCAGCAGTGTTTAGTCATGAACTGGTGGTAAAATTCGCATCTCAACATGCTCCAACTACCCATTTGCCCTACACACTTTCGCCATTTGCACTTGAGACAGGGTCCAATTTGCGACCCAGGCAAAGGTACCTCCATAATTGTCGACACTTGTAGAATAATAAAGCTGATGTGCATCCCAAAAACATTGATTATCAAACTGATGAACAATAAGAACATCAGCCATACTGACTGGCCATTTTCATTGTTTTATTCTTTAACATATTCTTCAGCTCAGTGGAGTTGCCATGGCTACCAAGACTATTTCCTGAAGAAATTGTTTAAATATGTAAATTATATGTGGTTGATGCTCTTATTGTTCTTCATTGTGTAATTTTGAGAATTGATGTTTTTGGGATGCACATTGGCTTCAATATTCTACAAATGTCCACAAGTATGGAGGTACCTTTGTCCCAGTCACAATTTGGGCCCTGTCTCAAGTGTTGGTTAGCATGTGTCGGAGACCTGAAGGCTGAGAAAGCTTGAAAACGTTTTTAAACGGCCATGTTCACCTTCGCTACATTCAATCTATTCTCTTCCCATATTTCATTCCCACATATCTCAATGCCTATCAGCGTGTGTCTTCTCAACAAATCCCCTTTCTCAATCTTACCTTCTCTGACCATCAGGTCACCCGTGCATTAGACACCAAAGTGCTTGTGGCTGAGAGGTGTGGAGCTGCTGGCGCCTGGCAATGTCCCTCACTGAGAATGATCACCAGCTATCGAGCGGTGTAATCATTATAAACAATCAGGAGGCCAAGACTACCATATACAAGGGCTCTGAGTTTTGGCTCATTCTTGAGCGTACGTTCACATACATATAACTAATATGTGGACTTTAAGTTGAAAACTTTGGGTGACTGTCAATAGGTCAGATTCAAGGGGAAGCCTTGGCCACACCAGGAACAAATTTCAAATTAGGAGTGGGCGATATCATCTGTATCAATAGAGGAACAACAGTCAAATGGAGCTCTCCAACTCAAGGCAAAGGTATTTGTTTGGTCTTACTTTTATGACAGAGCCGATCTAAGGACAATTTTTCTTTCCTTTGAATAAAGCTTTTTTCGCCCATTTTTTAACTGAATTTTGATCTGATTTGCTTCACTTTGATCGTTTTTTTTGTTTTTGTTTTGTACGGTCTGTTAGGAATACCAATCGCCTAACAAAATTTCTATGAAGCCAGCTATGTTTGATCAAAACGAAAACCCGCCCAACACTGTAATAATTAGAGTAAAATGAGCGTGAATGAATGAATGTATGTAGTAATGATAAATGAATGTAATTGAAAGATACTTAGTAGAGGCCTTCAAAGGCGGTAAACGATAGTATGGGCCTTCAAAAGGCGCGAAGGAACATAGGGCCTTGACGGCATGAACAATAGGTATAGGTTAGGTGTAAAACGAAAGGAAAGGTCGTATATCTGTGCATGGGTTGTTCTTGAAAAAAGAAAGGGAAAAAAGTCTATGATGCGCATCTGTGCTTTTAAAAAAAATCATGGTGGGGGCTGTTAAAAGTTGTCGTACGGATCGTTGTCGTCATCATGCATCTTGCTCACTTCGCCTTCACTCCTTCCTGCCCTGCCGCGCTCTAGTTGGGCTGACAATCAAGGAATGTAGAATTGATGTTGGTATTGGCATGGTCCAATGATCCGCTTCGTTGTGTATTATATTTATGAGATCCCTTAGTGGACATCTGTGACAACGAACTCCTCCATTGTTGTTGTTGGACTGGGTTCACTCGGACCTCTGTGCCAACCCCACAGGACAGGGGGATAATGAACCCTGGGATGGAATCTACCACTGAGATTGATAGCTCAGTGGTAGAGCATTGGTCATGATAGCTGATGACATCGGTTCGAGTCCGACTCAGTCTACATATTTCCATGTCATTCCAATAGTTGTGGGTTTTGATGATGTTGGTGGTGGGGGTCCTAGTTGTTTGTACAGTCATCCACCCACCAATGATACGCCACCATCATTTGATACACTTTTGACCAGCTAATATCTCACTCAATACTACATCGATTTTTGTGAAATAAATTTTAATGTGAACGATAAGTTCGCATCTACCATAGTACAGAATTTGGGCACCATTGAAGCTGTATTGGTGCTGCTGTGAAATTTTCAAATGGGACTGATTTCGGAAATTGCTGCCATACAGTCACACCCCCCAATGATACACCCATAATTTTGGTTTTTCTTCATGACATGTTGTTCAAACATTCTGAAATTTGGTAGGGTAATAGAATGTAATTTATCTCAAATATTCATGTAGTTTTTATGGCTGAACGTTGTACTTCAAATTATTGGATGCAATTTCTTAGTTTCAGTGTATCATTAGCAGGTGGATGACTGTACATGTTTGGAAATTATGACCTTGACAAGCAAGGTGATAAAAATAAACGCGAAAAACTCACTTGCATTCACGGATGCTGCAACGTGTACTTACACCCCGCTTTCGACTTCTTCAAGGTCCATTCTCGACAATACGACGTCACCTACGCCCTAACTCCACCGTCCCATCTCTAACTGTGCCACTTCCTGAAGTTGTACTTGCAGACCCGCAGGCGGCACCTCGATCCTCCAACAAACATGTCTCTGTCAACCCGGAGGGCATCGAACTCGTTGATCTAGAGTTTGTCGAAGAGCCATTAGGAGTGACGGCGGAGCAAGGTCATGGCTTTATTCGGATCGAATTTGGTGATGCAATTGGTCCCGATAAGCGCTACAAGGTCGTTCGGAAGCTTGGGTGGGGTATGAACTCCAGCGTATGGATGACGTTTGATGTGAAGTACGTTTTACATTAGAGTGGTACATATTTATACTGAAGTCATCCGCAGGGAAGAGAGATACGTCGCAATCAAAGCTCTGAAAGGATACTCGACCAATCTGAATACAAAAGGTATAACATGGGAGCTCGAGGCCCTGGAGCGCGTGGCTGCCGTGCCACCACCTTCTGGCATTGAGCCAACGCACTGCCCTCGACTTCTTGCTAACTTCGTACATCCTGGAAAGGATCGGGACGGAGACCATCTGTGTTTCGTTACAGATGTTATGGGCGGAGACGTTAAATCTCTCCAGGTCGAGGTCGCCGGTAAAAAGGGTTTGCCTTTACCACTGGTTAAGCGTATCCTCTTGCATACCTTGCGGGGTCTCGCACATATGCACCACTGTCAGATCGTGCACACGGATCTCAAACACGACAATATCATGTTTGGCACTGGCTCGATCACACAGGACGATATCGCAATGTTCATCAAGACGAACCCGGCTCGGCGCCACCCTCCTGAAGAGAGCTGGGAATGTGTTGTTCAAGCAGCCGTCTCTCAACCACTCCCTCTTCCTTCGCTCTCTGAGGCTATGACTCGCACCTACATGGTTTCAGATTTCGGCAGCGGCGAGCAATAGCTTGATTTCCCGACTGTGAGGCAGTATTGACGCCTACCATCCTGTAGCGCAACCTTCAGCCTTACACACTACCGATGAGATCACTGCTTACTCCCTTCGTGCCCCGGAAACCATTCTTCAGGGCCCATGGGACAGTAAGGTTGATATCTGGGCATTTGGATGCCTGGTGCGTGGCCGTATACCGGTATTGTACTTTTACCCGCTGACTGTATCAATCTTCAGATATTCGAGCTTATCGTTGGTCGCTCTTTGTTCGAATATAAATCTTATCCGGAATACATGCTCGACGAACCAACGGGGCATATGTGGCAAATGCTCTGCTTCACACGCGAGCGCATGACACGCGCGCAAGTAAACTCAAGCAAGCTTGGGGCTCACTACTTCGACCTCACTGTTAAACCAAACGACATTGACAGCCCTTTCTGTTTGGTTACGGTTGTTGCATACTTACGCAGCAAATCCAGGTGACCTGAAGGCGCATCCGCCTGTATTTAATAACCCTTTTGCCAGGTCTCTTAGGAACTACAAAGTGCTGCAGGAGGCAGACGTCCTTACAACAGCAAAGATTATCCAGAGGTGTCTGCGGTTAAATCCGAAGGACCGAGCAACGGCGGAGGAGTTACTCGAGGATCCTTGGTGGCATGGCGCAGCTTAAGTAATTTCTTATGGTTGCTATAGCTCTTGTGTTGTCCTATAAACAGCTGCCAGAGTTAATGCAATTTGAAATGTGCAATGCCTATCCCTGGTCATACCAGTTATGCTGGATCAAACGAAAACCCGCCCACCCAACGGGACGGCGGTAACGTATAATAATTAGAGTAAAATGAGAGTGTGTGTATGTGTGTAGTATGTACAGCATGGCAAATGCAATGAAGAGGTAATTGAAAGATAGTAGAGGCCTTCAAAAGGCGGTAAACGATAGTATGGGCCTTCAAAAGACGTGAACGAATGTGGGGCCTTGACGGCATGAACGATAGGTATAGGTTAGGTATAAGACGAAAGGAAGGGTCGTAAATCTGTGCATGGGTTGTTCGTAAAAAAAGAAAGAGAAAAGTCTATGATGCGCATCTGAACAGAATCAGTGGATACATTACTTTGTGTTTTTGCTTGGTTTGTGCTTTCAAAAAAATCGAGTTCAATAAATTCCTGGTGGGGCTGTTGAAGGCCGTCGTAGAGATCGTTGTCGTCGTCGTCGCAGGGGAAAAGGTCGCGATCGCAGTCCACTGTCAAGCCAAACAACTCAACGATTCCCCCAAGCAGGTATCCCCAACCTACTCTTCCCACTTCCACTCCTTTCACTCCCCCTTGTCGGGAACCCAACAAACTCATCATCGTCGTCGTCCTCCCCACCTCCACCTGCCCGGACGCCCTTCCTCACCCACCCACTCCAAGCCTCCTCCACCCGACTCCGACCCTCCCCATCCCAATCTTCCGCCGTCGTAGTGGGGCGGTGGGAACGTCGGCCAACATTCATACCCCTCCCCGCAGCACCACCAGCCAAGTGGGGATTGGACACCCCAGCAGTATCAGAAAGAGCCTGGTGTAAATGTTTCCTGAGGCTCCTGATCGAGTTCTGCCGTTTCGGGTGGACAAGAATCCGCGCTAAATCCAGTTCGCCGTCGTCTTCCTCCTCGGAGCTCAACCCACCCATCCCATCACCGTGCTCCTGCTCCTGCTCATCGTCATCCAACCCCACTCCCCACGCACCAAGATACCTATCACCCCCTTTCCGCCCCCTCGAACTCGCACCCGTCACCCAACTATCCCCCTCCGTCTGCGTCTTCGTTAGACTCGGAACAAGATCCACACTCTTCCTCTTCCCCCTAAACCGGGTCTTGGGTTTTTCTTCGCGTTCACGGACTAAGGACCCTGCACGGCTCCCTGGCGCACTCCGGCACACAACACGCGTCTTGCTCACTTCGCCTTCGCTCCTTCCTGCCCTGCCGCGCTCTAGTTGGGCGAACAATGGGGGAGGAGCGAGGAATGTGGAATGGGTGTTGGTATTGGTGTGGTCCGACAATCCGCTTCGTTGTGCTTGATATTTAAGAGACCTCTTAGTGGACATCTGCGACAACGAACTCCTCGTCGTGCGTAACGTACGTTGTTGTTGTTGGTTTTGATGATGTTGGTGGTGGTGATGCTTCCCACTGTTATCAACCAAGCTCAAATGCGGATGCGCATGCGGGCCACCAACGTATGCCCCCGAGCCGCCGAACAGCACGGCACGCGCGACGCTCTCGAGCCATGTAGGCGGGAGGGGAGGTTCGGCGTGTTCTTCTCCTCCGTCGCTGTCCGTGCTACGCCTGACGGGGGTCGAGCTGGGTCGTTGGGGGATACTTGAGGCAGAGGCCATGTGCCGCAGGTATGCGCCTGCGCGGGACGGTCTAGGGTGTGCGATTTGTGGGGGTGGATGAGGAGAAGGTGGAAGGAGGTGGTGTAACGAGGTGTGGGAGGGTTGATGGGGCAGTTGGCGGTGGAAGGTTGAGTTGACGTGAGGAGGTGCTTGGGTATTATTATTTGAGGTCCGATGGGCTAGTTGTGGTCGGTGGTGTTGTTGCGGTGTACTGGACCTTGACGGTGGCCTACGCGTAGGTCGCGGCGTTGGCTCACCCAGGCTCTCAATCGAGGACGTCATATCCGTTGTAGGGGTGTGTGCACGGTTGTGCAGAAACGGCGATGGCGATGGGGGCGGGGAATAGCCACGCGTAGGGACCACAGTGGCATCACCCGAACTCGTCCTCACTAAACTCGCAGGCCTACTATGGCTATTCGCAGCATTATTAGGCATCAAACCGGCAAGGAAGCCCACAACGGCACTCATGCCGCTAATCCGGTTGTTGCTGTGGTCGTTTGATTTACGAGTGCCACCGTGTTCTTCCGCACGTTCGCCTTCCGGTGTGAAGACACGCGTTTCCTTGTACCCGGCCTCTTTGAGCAGGTCTTCGAGCCGCTCGTACGTCTTGGACGTCCCTCGTCGGTGAAGTGGCACGCGGCCAACATCGCCGTAGCGGGTACGTGATCGGCTTTGGCGAGGCGGTGTGGTTGGGCCTGGTGGCGAGCTGGACGAATTCGAGGCGGAATTTGAGGTCGACTGCGTTAGTGTTGGTGAGGTTTGCGTTGGAGATGGGGGGGTCGGAAGAATGCCGTAACTCGTCTGCTCGATTGGTAAATTTGGGTCGTTCGCCATTCACTACTAGACCATCAATGGTCGCGTACCTTTGTATGCAGCATTATCCGTGCCACCTCGCTGTCTCTCTCTGTTCGAGACAGCTTATTCGCCATGTCCGTTGGGTGATATTCTCTTGTTGTTGTTGTTGTTGTCGTTCCCCACAAAACGGCGTGCGTGAGTGGCCTAGTCGTCGAGGACGAGGTGCTGGCTGCGTCCGGCGAAAGGAGTAGGTGGAAGTCGTCGCAATCGTCGAGGACGTCGTCTTGCTCGACGGGGTAAGAAATAAGCGCCTCTGAGAAAAAAGCGTGGAAGACGATCAGAAAAAAGGCTGCGAAATCCAACTTGGGGGGATGCCAAGCATTCAACTCACGTGCTTAACGGACCTTGCTCCCCGTTCCGTTCCAATCTCTAGTAAAACCATCTAAATGTGCGTATAAAATTGCTACACCCTATTGACCCATCTAACAAACTCGTATTTTCACTCTAGTAGGACGACAAGGCAGACCGCCACCGGAATCATCATTCCGAGTCCGACAAGGTCGGATGAGCTACGGAGTCCCGTTTTCGATCCGAAAAATTGTCCAGGTCGAAAAAGGAGCAGACCAGACGAAGCTAGTAAAAAACGGGAAATTTTCATATACATAGGAGGACATGCCCAGCGCACGCGAAAGCCTTTCGGTGATCAATAACTTCATTGGTACGCGGGGATACGCCTCCCGTTGAGCAATTTACCCCAATGCGCTACTTCTATTCTCCGAGGTAGTATCCTGTCGCTGGAACGAGGGGAATCGCAACGACGAGGAATCAAGGTCGGGATACTTTTTCTCTATGTAGCCAAATAGTGATCTTTTCGTATTCAACTTCGTATACAGCAATCTAAAACCGTCCCTCTTTTTTCAGTAGGATCACAATGCACTGGCAGGACACGGCTCTCGCCAGTCCTGTCCGAGAATCATCGAATGAATCTGTGGAGCGCGTTTTCGATTCCAAAAATACCCAGGGTGATAAAGGCAGCGCAAAGCTATACGGCGGAAGAAACGTAGTAAGTTTTAAAATCTCGCTGGTGAAGTCGGACTCTCGGGCATCCAATGGGACTCTGAAGCGAGAGTCGGAAGCGCACACGACAACGAACATGAAGACCAGTTGGCAATACGCAGGGGATCTGAACCACTTATACCTTCTGGCACCGACAACCTAAATGACGTCCTGTAACCGCATTTATCCTTCGCGAGCCGGGGTGTCATCACCAGCGTGGCGGATCTTTGTTCATCAACTTGCAAGCAACGCCAATTTGGCAGGGACGGCGAGGCCACTCGAGTTATTTTTGCGTTTTTCTCTTCAAGGTATTCTGATTACCTGCTTAAACAGATTTCCCGTCTCCCGGCCTCCAAACTCTTAGATGATTATTTAGTCCGCAAAATTTATGGCTTCACCGTACTCTGGAGCTTCTTCAAACTTTTTTTAAAAAAATGAAGTTGAAAAGGAACGCGCATGTTCTTCCTGTCTGATCCTCAGCGCCCCCTCCCGAGACCGCTTTTGCTTCTTGAGCGCTGCTCCCGTCTACATATTCTACAGCTGCTCCGCCGAAATTTATTCCCTTTCAGTGCCTTCTTCAACGCCTCCATCTTCTGGGCTTTCAAGAAGGCTGATCGCGCCTCCAGCCTGCCGCTCATCCAACGCGATCACACTCTCACTAACGGTGATCGTGTATTTCGAGCCTGGACTTCAGGGTCTGCATTGGGGCGGGTACTCATAGATGCAGGTGCCCGACAACACTTGGCCTTGCAGCAAAAAAAAAACACACACCAGACCTGTTCCCCTTCTTACCCTGTTGTTCGTAAGTAGGTCATCGGCCGACGATTCGGCTGGGTAAATTGGAGTTAAGGGGTACGGTGCTCAGCTTTTCCATAATACAGTGTACCGGATTTTTTGGCGTGTGGAGAAAAGAGGATCCAGCAAACAATTTACTGTATCAAGGACCGCCGGTGCACTGTATAAGATCTGTAGGGGACATTCATTGAGAGGAGGGATTTGTAGAGTGATAGATTCAATCGCCTAGGAGTGTTTTGTCTTTTCTTTGTTGAAGATCAAGGGTGCTGTCCTGACTTCAAAGAACTTGGAGGCGGCTTGAAAGGCTGAGTTCCGACTTGAAAAAAAATTAGCCGCGTTAGAGAGGTACTGGGTTGTTTGGTAATGTGAACTGATTGCCGTGATTCAGGTAACATCTGTCTTCAAATTTAAAACGACAGACGCAAGCTTTGTTTATGGTGATATCGCGAGGGCGCCACGAATGCAGCTTGGAAGAAGGGCATGTGGATAAGCCAGTCAGGATTTTCGGTCCTATCTGCTGATTCTAATTTCAATCCAACAGAAGATTTATTTATTCATTTGACGGAATTCACGGTTTTGAAGCTGTAGGTAAAGGTTATACAGTAAACAATTTATATAACCGATCTTAGCTCAGTTGGAAGTAGCGCAAGACTGTAATGGGTACCGGAACATCTTGAGGTCGCCTGTTCGAACCAGGCAGATCGGATTGTTTTTAGCCACAACCTTTTTAAAAGCGTCGTTGCGTATTACGGTTCCTGGTGGAAACCATCATAGTAAACGCCTTTGGAACGAAAATAAAGGGTACGTGGAAGCAGTTCACGATGGTAGAACTCATGCACATTTCTACGTAAATTAAGTCTTGGGACAACCTATGTACTAGGTACCCCCACGACGAAGTAAAAATCGTATTTTTTCGCTGAGTACGCCAAGAGAAACCCATGCAGCAGTTGGGTGCCCAATTTGGACAGAATTCGAAATAATGGGTGTCGCACTTGCTCAAGCTAACCCGCTGTGTTTCCGTGTGTTGACGATGGCCACTGGGCATTGCCTGGTCACTCAGGCTGAAAAAATCCGAATTGAAAAGCTGCGCGGTTTGCGTAAAAAGTTGCGTGCCCGGATTACAGTGTAAATGTGCAGAGTAACCACTATATTGGCATGATTGCGGCCACGCCGATTATTTCGAAAACGGCAACAATATTGTCATGAAAAAGCGCATGGCTATCGATGTATTCGTCATAATCGGGCTACAGAGCGTGTACGGTGTAAAACACGGGGAATGGTGGGCAAGGCATGATGATAGAAGAGAAGGTATCCATTACGGAAAGCTATAGAAAACGAGTGCAGGATAGCAAAGGGCACGACAACATGATGTAGGTATGGGATGGATGGGTGATGATTGCGATATCGAAAGCAGACCAGCTTGAAACTTTTGGGTGTTCTAATGCAGGAAAAGGAAGAAAAAAGGTCATAGGGAAAAGGCTACGAGCATAACCTAGACATGCAATGGAAAACGGGGATGATGGATGATGGAATGTACAGTCATTGTCACTGAGAAGAAAGGAATGAGAATGAAAGGAATGAAATCCAACGTGGAGGTTCAGGAGAAGCTTGCCAGTCGTTGCACAAGAGCTTCAACGAGCTGGGCTTCGACCCCAAACTCTCTGGCAATGTCGCCGAAGGGTTGGCTGTTCCGCTGGGGAGGCGTCCCATTCGAGTTGGGATGGATTGCTTGAGAAGTTTCAAAGTCGCGATTGGCTGGCGTACGAGGGGCGCTTGAACGTGAGCTGGAGTCGGGAATACTGGAGCCCGAAACGAAGGGTGATTTAGGTACAGGGAGAGAGCATGCTTCCAACAGATCTGCAAATTTCCGGATTTGCTGCGCCGTGAATGCTATTAGAATTGAAGGTCAAACGTCTGGAGAGTACGTGTAGCACAGGCATCATACCTCGGCAGTCCATTGCTGTTTTAACGAGATCCGTTACGAGGTCCATCGAGTACTCCTCGTCCGGGCTGTTTTGTTGTTTCGCTTTTTCTACTCGTGGAAGGAGGACTTGAACGGCGGCTAACAACCATGAATTTGTCAGATAAAATGAACCCATGCGGACCAACGGTCGGCTTACCATAGGTAACGTCTAATAGAGCGCAAAGGTCAGCATGAAGATTGAGTTGCGATAGTGGTAAAGGGTCCTCACCATACAGAATATCCCTCACACCAGAAGACCAAAAGACCCGACTATCCACGTCCGAAGGGAACTTACTCAACAAGCTTAATAGAGAGTGGAAGGGAAGCGCCGGAACTTTGAGGAAGTGAGACTTGATCTATTGTTAGCAAAGCAAAAACGTGAAGTCGCCATAGGCACATACGTCAGGCTCTCGAATGAGATATAGCAATCCAGACACCTCGTTCTCCGTGAGGAGGCCGCCTTCCAGGGCCATGATAATCTTATCAGCCTCCAGGCCGGCGAGGGAAGGACGAGAACCATCAAAAGAACCACGCCAGCTGGGGAAGAGCTAGAGGAACTATCAGTTTAAGGCATAAGAGGGGAGAGGTGACAAACTGACATCAGCCATGAGCTCTTCCTGGCCACTGCGAGTAACAGTGACGCCTCTGGCTCGCCTGCCCCTGCCCAGGACACTTCCCCTCTCCTTCTTACTGCCATTAGCGACAATAGTCTCTCCTCTCAGAATGGCGCCCGCAATTCTGGGAGTCTTGACCTCGACGTAGGCATGGCTGAGCGTCTTACCCTTGGGGTCTAATAGGACGTGAACCCGTTCAACAGGTTGCTGGAGCCACCTCGTAATTTGAAGAGGTGTTATGTCCTACATAGCAATTGTCAGATGGATATGGAAGGATGACGAAATGCCTTACCCAAGGAACATTGTCAATCCGCAGTACGGCATTACTGTCCCCCTTTTTCTCGCCCCTACCTCCATTCATACTCTGGTTGCTGAGATTGGGCGCCAGGTGTTGTTGTTGTTGTTCGAATTTTGGCGTACTCGCCCGCAACTCCCCAAAGTCAAGCCCAAACTCAAATGCACTGTCGAGCTCGCTTTCCCCGCTTGAACTCGCAGTATCGTGGGTAGTTGCGCTGCCGGGAGATGAAAATAGAGGATCTATAAAAGATTTCCCCCTAAAATCGGTTTGGTCCTTCATATTTTGCACTTTCTTTGTGGTCGTCGTCTTCTTGTTCGCTTTTTCGAAGGAAGAATCAAGCTGGCCTCCAGGTGAGGTTTTTCCAGACCCAATGACCAGCTTGAAATCTGAAACGGCTCGCTTGCACACGGCGCACTCCATGTCTTTCTCGCCTACAATATTGAGAGCGCTAGTCAAGCACGTCGAGCACAAGGGATGGAGACAGGGTTGTAAGATGGCAAGGGTGGAAGGATGAAGAGCGAGGCAAACTAAACACTCAGAATGGGAATCGATGGGTGGAAGTGAAGCTGGGGAAGTGGTAGGTGGAGATAGATTCTTTTTGATTGCCAAGTCCTTGGCGGTGTTGAAAGGTCGCTCTGGCAGGGGGGCAGAGACGTATTGGAAAGGACGCCCGGGAACAGGCGGTAGCGGTACGTAGGCAGGCTGAGGATAAACTTGGTGCTCGCGTTGGACAGGAATATCGGATCCGTATGCGTAAAACCCTCCTCGGGAGGAGTCTTCTTGATATGCTTGTTGCTGAGCGGCGTTGAAGTGTTGCTCAATACTCTCGGAAATACTACTCAGCACATGGCTATTACCCAGCCCCATACCGACCCCGGATGGCTGAAAGGGATCTGCAAAGGGGGGCTGAGCGGGAAAGGCTTGATGAGTGTAGGTCGGGTATGCAAACGTGTTCGCAGTGTGGGATTGAAGGTCGAGAGAGAAGGAATCGTTATCAATTTGACGAGTCTGCTGATAGTCGTATTCATATTCAAAATCGTTTTCGTCAATGTCAAACAAGTCCAGAGAGGTGTCGTGATTTAAACTCAAATTTATGCTCGCACTGCGGTGGCCAGCATTGCGAGGAGGTGTGGGGACCTAAATCTCGTCAATGAAGGGCACACACGTCCACTCGCAAGACTCACTGGACCAAAAGCCTCTCGCCTCCTGGGTTGAGCAGGATCGGTGAAGCTTCCCTTCAACTTGAGTTGTCTAGCTAGCGTGCGATTCGGAGGAGGTGTGGACATGAGGTTTAACGGCTGGTTGAGGGAAGAGAGTGTGCGACGGGGAACGACTGGGGACGTGAGGGGTTGTGCACGATTCACAGTGCGAGGAACGGTAGGGGAAAGTGTTTGACAACGGGCGCTTGGAAGTGATGCGTGCGATTGGGCACGAGGGCGCGTTACGATGGCACTACTAGCACGCCGGTGATAGGAAAGAAAAGGCGGTGGAAGAAGGGCTGAAATCGACAATTGAGAGATTAACAAGCGATACCTTGGTTACATTGCATACCTTCTTCCGTAGAAACAAGCCCTGAATCATTCGCATCGGACATGGTCATCTCGCTCCCTACATGCCTTTGATAAGCGAAACAAGGGACACACGCGCGCATATATGCACTCACCTTCGTCGTCTCCATAGTGAGAATCATCTTGAGCCCGATAAGAAGATACTTTAATCCCATTCTCGTTTGCACGAGATCTCCAGTTGTCTGCAATATCTGCAAGACTCTTGTCCTGACCATCAGTCAGGATGGTGGCAGTGCGCTGAACCTCTGGAGAGCCAGCAGGAAAAAGGCGCTTTTTGAGAATCATAGCCATGTTGTCTGGGGTAGTAAGCGTGGAACTGCCTGTCGATCCCGCGGAGCGAAAACTGAGAGGAGTGTAGGGGCTTGAGGGCGTCAATGGTGACCTGTAGGCAGATTGGGAGTGTCGGTGTTGATGCCGTGGGAGTCGCTGAGGGGTCACTGGTTGTGTTTTTGACGAGCGGGTCATCGCTGGCGACGTTGGGACGGAGAACGACTGCAGCGAGGAGGAAGACATTGTTGTAGGGGGCAACAAAGTCGTCGAGAAGAAACAACCAGGAGGTGACGTGACACAGACGAACCGTGACAGGGTCTTCACAAACGCGCCTCGTCACATCACATGAATTCGCGACGCGTTGTCATGTGCACGGATATGACGTGCCTTTAGGGGCAAATCAGCGCGCTCACACCGTTGACCTTCCCCAAATACATGTTCCCTCTCCCTTCTCAGAAAAATTCTCATGACACACAAGTTCATTAGCGATCTACGGGATACTAACGAGTACATCATTTAAACGATCCTAATTAAGTACAGGGTCAGTTGCCAACGAGATGACCACATGAGACGAAACAATTATTCTCCTTCCCTCTTCCTCTTTTTTCGAGCGCGACCATTATCCGAGATGGAGGGCACAGAACCACTCTTTTCAGGGTCCGGAATAGCACCGACGCAGAGTTGGCCGAGTGGGCTGAGCCTCGCCGCGCTCACGGACTGCTTCAAGCTCGGCCTTGGGATGCGTACGGTTAATCGAGGAGCAGCGGATGACGCCGAGCGAGCGACTCGACGTGTATCATATCTGCGGTATAAATACGTAGTGGGTGGCGGAATTGACGACTCCTCTATTGAGCCACCAGACGTTGAGGTATTGGCAGAGTCAAGAGGTGTAGATGGTCCACCAGCTGCTTCGAATAAACTTTTGACATCCTCAAAACCATCCAAGGCAATTAACGTATCCGCGGGCGAATTCAGCATAGTCTCCGTTCCGGATTGTATTTCGGAATGGTCTAACGGAAGCGACTCCACGTCGACTTCGGACTCCGTACTAGCCTTGAGCGCTTTCTTGAGAGCTCTCCGTGTGGGTTGTTTTTTCCTCTGTACGGGACCAGAGGGAATGGGAGTGACCACGAGTTCGCCTTCATCCGCATCAGAATCTGCTGATTTCCGAGGTCCAATGGGGCGCCCTCTGGAACTGGTGTTCCCCCTAGAACCAATGCCGCGTCCCCTATAACTGGCGCCCCGACCCCTAGAACTCCTTTGTGAAACCTCAGCTGTTTTTTCTGTTACCGCATAAATCAACGCAAAGGTAGTATACGCGGGGAAATTTTTACCGCCTAGTATTTCTGCCGCTTTGTCCACTGGGGTCTCTCTAACGCGACAGCTCGCTTCGGCCAAGAAAGGCAACTCCTGAGTCATCTTAAAATCTGCGACAGATAATTTCGATATACTCCCAACCAGCAATTGAAAGGACATACCGAATCCAAAAGCAAAATCGGACACCTCCAGGGATGAGCCCAGCCTATCATTCTTTAGCTCGAGAGCTTTCGAAACAACATCATCTAGTAAAACCATGTGAGCTTCGTAAAAGCTGTTAACTATCATAGTAAGAAGCTTCAAAAAATACAAGTTAGTCGCAACAACACTCAATGCGCAATAGCACCGACCGTCGGTACCAAGCTCCCAATCACCGTAGACTCCTGCCCAAACCGAACTCTCAAATACTCAGTCGTCCACTTTTGAATATCAACAAATCCATCTAGCAACACATTCTCCGCCTTCGCTGGAACCTGCTTTTTGGGCCTTCCCTTCTTCCCTTTCTCCTTGACCCCGCCGCGGTTCGCAGCCATTTGGAACATACCTAACACGAATTGAGTCGCGTCGCTAAGCTGCCAGACAATAAGAACGGTAAACATCACACTCATTTTATGATCCACGGACCTCCACTTCAACTCGCTTCCCCAGAGGCGGATTTATTTGCCGCTTAGCGTACTCCTCTAAAAACGGAGTGTTGTGCTTTACCCATTTGGAGCTGGTCTGTTCAAAGCTCCAGTCAGAAAATAATCGCGCGCGTCTGAAAAAGAAAAAGAAAAAACCTCTGCAATCGGGCGCTCAATAGGCTCTTTGGGGGGTTCGTCGTCTTCTGAAGCAGAGCCTTCAACTTCCGCTTCCTCTTTCCGCTTCCCTCTACTTTCCGTAGAATGAAGGCCGCCTCCATCCGCGCTCATCCCAGGAGGAGCGTCTACACCGTCCGTTCCCTCTTTCCACTTCCCCTTACTCATTGTAGAATAACGTCCTGTTTTGTCTACGCTCGCCCCAGACAAATCCGGGGAAGGAGGGACGTCTCGGAGTTCTTCAGTGTCTGCATCTGAGAGAGGAACCTCATCAAACGCGTTAAAATCAAAAACATCAACGTCACAAAGCCCAAAGACATCCACACTTTCCGCCTCGTCAACTTCCCCTGCGTCAAATTGGTCAGTTTCACAGGTTTCATTTCCCCGTGTATTGTTCCCTGGTCCATCTTCATCCACCTTATAACAATTTTCAGACCAGCTGGCGCCCTCACAAGCATATTCGACAGATGGACACGGCAAGTCAACGAAGCGAGGACGATCTTTAGTACACATCGCTGCATGATCGACGGTTCTTGCGCCAATGCTAAGGTCCTCTTCCTCATCGAGTCGCAGAAACTGGAAACACAGGTCCGCGTACTTCGTTGCAGATTCTTCATCCTCTTTGACTCGCAGAATTTGAGAACATGGCAGGTCCGTGAAACGCACAGAACCTTCCGGGTCGGACAAACTTTGAAGAACGTTCGAGATGAGGCTCTCCGTCGCGTCCGTGGCGTCTGATATACAAATTAGACGCATTCCACGTGGTTCTTTCATGGAATACTTACTTCCGTCATTCCATGATTCTTCGTCCGACATGACGTATTGAAAAGGTTGGAGGGAAGGGTAGTTATCGCGATCGTGTGTAGTGGTGTAGACGCGATAGAAAGACACAAAGAAAGAGCGTTGACGAATACCAAAGTTGGTGGTATGGGCCTGACCAGCAAGCTGTGAACGTGCAGAAAGTTTGATAAGAGCGCGAGGCGAGTCCAAGCACGCCGGAAGAAAGAAAAACTCGAGATTGGTAGGTGTCTAGCACACAAAAATTCGTAGGAAGAGATGGTCGTTGAAAAGAAAGAAAAATAAATCACCCCTAGCATAACGCGTAATGGAGTGGCACAGACAAAGGAAATTCGTCAAAGGACATTCCAGGAACGGATGCCACACCCTTCGGGAAGAAAGGCAGCATGCAGCCAAGCTTGAAGCTTGAAGCGGTGCATTCCTCGTGACGGAAACGTGGTGTGATGCCCAAAAAAAGAGCTCGGGATGACATGCTTTTCGATGTGAGCGCGTAGCTGTTGGTATCAACACAGAGCAAGGCGTATTGTGGACTATTTGGCAGTGCTTGGCAAATTTCCTCAATTGATGACAAACAACTGGATTTGTTCTCCCCTTCAACAACGATCATCGACAGGAGTAGAGGCTTTATCAAACGATCGCAGCCTGCAAACTACCAAACTTTCTCAGTATCAGAAAGGCCGAATGCGTTCTATCGTCGGATCTGAGCGGTTCTCCAGGGGATCGATGGTAGGAGCCTGATCCGTCCAAATCACACAGACATGAACGTAAGATAAAACGCAGATATGTTATCCTCGAATCGGCGAACGCCAGGAATGAACGGCGAACTCGTAACGCCACTCTCTCGTCTGCTGGCAGCTGCGCGTGCGACCCACGTTCCTTCGTGACCTTTTCATTTCAGGCGTCAGCCTCACTATGAGCGAAACTCCGTAACTTATGGCGAAATCAGCGCTGCTTGAGGTTTGTTTGTTCATTGGGTACAGCCTTCTGTCCCCTCGAAGTATATAAGTCGGTCAGCCTTCAATGACTTTTCTGCAGTCTAAATTTCCTCCTCACTTGAACCGTCCCCCCGAACAACACAAGGTTGGCTCTAGTACATTGCCTTTTTTTCCATCCTCTCACCCGCTCTTAGAATTGCGATGGCTGGAAAGACACCCAGGAACCCAACCGCTGCTTCCAGAAACCCAACGACAGAGGTAAGAACGCACGCAGCATTGACCCCTTCATCCAATTACTTACCGACCCTTGCCATAGATAAAGGGCGGTCCGCCTCCCAAGAGTACCCGTGCGCCCGCCGCAACAAGCGGTGCAAAGAAGGTGGCGACAGAAACGCCCGCGAAGACCGCTGGAGGTGCTAAGGCCCCCACAGCCAAGGCCTCAAAGAAGTAAAGACTAGGTGCTTGGGAGATTAGATGATGTTCAATGAGGCTGGAGTCGATTTCGCCGCATAGGTAGCTTTATACCCTTCCGACACTGGAGCGCTGCTTGTGATAGATCACATATATTTCCCCGTCCCCGATATGTAAATACGTATACGATGTAGGTGGTGTTAAAAGAGTAATGAAATAAGAAGTTCAGTAAACCCCTCGCACCCAGTCCGGTTGGTACAAGAGAATTACAGTTCGATTAAACAGTATATGCATAATAGGCAATTTCGAAGTCGCAGAGAACTACTGCAAAAAATTAAAGAGTGAATAGACAACTCGAAAACTATAGGCAAAAAAACGCACACAGTAGCCATATCAAATTCCTCAATATTCAAGATTCAGTCAGAGCCTGTTCTCTAAGTGTCTTGAGGTCCTTCCAAGAAGGAAGGCCAAATAATCCAGGCAAAGCTTTCCATAACGCCTCCCTCGCGGCAAGATGTGCGTCGCGACTTGCAATATAACACGTTTTGCAAAAGTTTTTTCCAACAAATTGCCCGAAAATACCGGAAAACGGCCCAAGAGGATTAGATTCAGGGGGTGCGTAAGAAGCGCATCCTTCCAAAACCGCGAGACGAGCTTCATTGCACCGTGCCGGGGACTTGCAGCCATCTACCTCCCTCCAGTATAAGAAGCGCAAAATGACTTTCCGATGATGTTTCATCAATCGCTGGATAGCTTCGATGCAGACCACTTGTTGTGCCTTGTTCATCCACCTTCTTTTCCCTTTGTAGACGTAACCCGTGACAATGCCCTTGAAAGACAGAGAACAGGTGTACAAAACCATGGGTAGAAGCCACGGTAAGTCCATTTCGCGCGCCAGATCCGCTATACAAAACCCCAAAGAATTGCCGATTATTTGTTTGCTCTCTCGAGCATCATAGTCTTGAAGAGTACTAGGAGTGTATGCTATGATATCAAGATGGCGCAGTGCACGTCGGCGGAGATAAGGAATGTCATATTTAGTGCTTAATCGCAGTATACCAGCCAGCGTGTCAAAATCTGTTACGCTTGGTGGAGGTTCAAAGAATCTGTCGGTGGATATAAACTTCCTAGTCGTCAGAAGGATAAACACAACACTCACCCAGAATTATACACCGCCCTAAGAAAATTCGCCAAGTCCTCCGCTGTGTCATGCAATACCATCAGGGGGCAATCGTCATGCATCTCTTGGTCCTGGGACCGTGGCAATTTTTGGATATCGTTAAAGATGGGAGAATGGGCTGCGAGAACTCCCAAGAATACCCGGAATAAGCTCGATTCGGCTTGCAAGACGATGTTTCCGTCGTCGTACCACAGATCGGAGACCAACGTTGGGCTGTCGAGGGCCATTCAAAACTAGAGAATGCGATTGTTTACGCCACGCAAAGACATGGGGCTGAGATCACTTACAAGCTCGAGGATGTTGTGTAGATATGAGTAGAACTTACTAGAAGCGCTGAAGCCTGTGCTGATTATAAGGCGTCGGAATAGTCCGAGAGCACCTTGAGCGCCAGACGTGCATCAATGGCGCTATTTGACTGGTGTCCATAGTTACATGAGAGAATATTTTCGCGAATTTCTGGCAAGCAGAACACTTCTTTGAGAAAAGCAATTTCGATTTTCATAATCAGCATCTTCTGGTTGAGAATCGTTCTACCGAAGCGAATTGGTTGCTTACTTATGGAGCTCGCGAGTCAGCGGAATGATAGTGGGATGAAGAAATTTCAAGTGAAGAGAACGACTGAACTCGTATTATTCTTTCATTTTGAGACGGGTGGCTTTGAAGTTATCACTTGCCACGTGCCTTACGCGTGATTAAAAATTCACATGCCTCCCTTCCAAGACTCTTCACATCGTCATCACTTGCGCAGGACATCCATGCCCGTCTTCTCCAAACCCCTCAAACCCCCTCCTTGTCGTTCCCTAACCATCGCCCTCATTGTCGTCCTCATCCTCCGCATCCGCCTCCTCACCCTCCCAAAAGATGTCGCCATTTCTCTCTCTGGAATGCTCAAGGGCAAAGAGAAACAGCGCTTTACGGAGGAAGGCTTAGCGGCCGTTTTTCAGCAGGCGTACTTAGACGATCTGAAGGGCGGGCCTGCTGGCAGCCGCGCATGCGACCCACGTTCCTTCGTGACCTTTTCATTTCAGGCGTCAACCTCGCTATGAGCGAAACTCCGTAACTTATCGCGAAATCAGCGCTGCTTGAGGATTGTTTGTTCATTGGGTACAGCTTTCTGTCTCCTCGAGGTATATAAGTCGGTCAACCTTCGATGAAGTTCTGCAGTCCAAGTTCCCTCCTCACTTGAACCGTGCCCCCGAACAACACAAGATTGGCTCTAATACATCGCATTTTTTCCACACTCGCTCTTAGAATTGCGATGGCTTGAAAGACACCCAGGAACCCAACCGCTGCTTCCAGAAACCCAACGACAGAGGTAAGAAAGCATGCAGCATTGACCTCTTCATCCAATTACTTACCGACCCTTGCAATAGATAAAGGGCGGTCCGCCTCCCCAGAGTACCCGTGCGCCCGCTGCAACAAGTAGTCCCAAGAAGTTGGGGACAGAAACGCCCGCGAAGACTGCTGGAGGTGTTAAGGCCCATACAGCCAAGGCCTCAAAGAAGTAAAGACTGGATGCTGGGTAGATTAGACGATGCTCAATCATGCTGGAGTCGATTTCGCCGCATAGGTAGCTTTATACCTTTTCGATGCTGAAGCGCTGCCTGTGATAGATCACATATGTTTACCCGTCCCCGATATGTAAATACGATTTAGGTGGTGTTGGTAAAAGGGTAATGAAATAAGTAGTCTGGCCAGTAAACCTCGCACCCAGTGCGGTTGGTACAAACGAAGTATCGTTCGGTTAAACAGAAAGAACAGTATACGGATAAGACGCAATTTCGAGGTCGCGCAGAACCACTGTAAAAAAATAAGAGTGAATAAACAGCTCGAAACTAGAGGCAAAAAAACGCACACAGTAGCTATAACAAATTCCCGAATTACTCAAGATTCAGCCAAAGCCTGTTCTCTGAGCGTCCTTAGGGTCTCCCAAGAAGGAAGGTCAAATAATCCAGGCAAAGCTTCCCATAGTGCCTCCCTCGCGGCAAGGTGTGCGTCACGACTTGCAATACAACACGTCGTGCAGAAGGCTTTTTGAGCAACTTGCTCGAAAATTTCCGAAAACGACCCGAGAGGATTCCTGAGTTTGTAAGGAGAGTAATTTTTCAAAAGTTTGACACGATTTTGATTGCACTGTGCAGAGGACTTGCAGCCATCCACGTTTGTCCAGTATAAGAAGTTCAAAATGTCTCTCCATTCTATCAATGGCCTGAGAGCTTTGATGCAGGCCACTTGCTGTGAGCTGTCTATCCACCTTCTTTCCCCTTTGTGAATGTAACCCGTAACAAGGTACTCGAAACGCAGGGTACAGATGAACAAAACCATGGGTAGAAGCCACGGTAAATCCATTTCGTGCACCAGATCCGCTATCAGAAAAGCCAAAGGATCGGTACGTGGGACTGTCCTTTTGCTCTCTCGAGCATCAAAGTCTGGAAGGGTATTGTACATTAAGGTGTCGAGATGTCGTAGTGCACGTTGGCGGAGATAAGGAATGTCATATTTAGTGCTTAATCGCAGTATACCGGCCAGCGCGTCAAAATCTGTTTTGCTTGGTGGGGGTTCAAAGAATCTGTCGGTGGTTAGAAGCTTCATAGTCGTCAAAGAGATAAACACGACACTTACCCAGAATTGTACACCGCCCTCAGAAAATTCGCCAAATCCTCCGCTTTGTCATGCAACACCATCAGGGGGCAATCACCATACATCTCTTGATCCTGGGACCGTGGCAATTTTTGGATATCGTTAAAGATGGGAGAATGTGCTGCGAGGACTCCCAAGAATACACGAAATAAACTCGATTCGGCTTGCAAGACGATGTTTCCGTCGTCGTACCACAAATCGGAGACCAACGTTGGGCCGCCGAGGGCCATTCAAGACTGGGGAATGTGATTGTTCAAGCCACGCAATGACATGGAGCTGAGATCACTTACCAGCTCAAGGATGTGTAGATACGAGTAGAAGCGCTAAAGCCTGTTGCGATCACAAGGCGTCGGAATAGTCCGAGAGCACCTTGAGCGCCAAAGGTGCATCACTGTATAAGCACTAGTATCTACCACTTTTTATGATAAAACACAGGCAACTGCCTGCACAACTTTTTGGTAAATGGCTCTGTGCTCAATGAAATGAGAAACACAGGGCAAATCTTATGAAACATGTCTCATTTTTCCCCAGACCATTTCATATGTATTTCATTGTTTCCCTAGTAATATTTCTTTGCTATTTCATTCCTATTTCATTGGCTGCCTAGCCATATTTCATTTCTATTTCATTACCACCCCAGCCATATTTCATTTCTATTTCATTACCTCCCCAGCCATATTTCATTTCAATTTCATTACCACCCCAGCCATATTTCATTCCTATTTCATTACCTCCCAATCCATATTTTATTGGTTGCCTAGCAATATTTCATTCCCATTTCATTGCCTGCTTAGCCATATTTCATTCCTGTTTCATTGTTTCCCTAGCAATATTTCTTTCCCATTTCATTGTGTGCCTAGCCATATTTCATTCCTGTTTCATTGGCTGCCTGGTTATATTTCATTCCCATTTCATTACCTCCCCATCCATATTTCATTGGTTGCCTAACCTTATTTCATTGGCTGCCTAGCCAAATTTCTTTGCTATTTCATTGCCTGCTTAGGCATATTTCATTCCTGTTTCATTGTTTCCCTAGCAACATTTCTTTCACATGACCACTTGCCTAAAAGGGTTATTTCTTAATGGGGATGGTACATATTTGTACCTACCAAACCAGAAAATGT
>KN838566.1:64782-79793 GCA_000827195.1 Laccaria amethystina LaAM-08-1 | reverse complement strand
GTAGACAGCTTGGTGGACATGGAATCCAACAGGGAGACGGATTTTTGTTCCAACAAGGTGAGTATTGACTTTTGCGGACTTGTTGAGAACAGGAAAACCACCGTACTGCTTTCCATCGTATTCGAATATTCTGGAATCGTCTTGCGATATATAGCATGCCACAAAATGGGACTGACTCATGCTGGCAAGGACAAGACCGACAAGGTCAAATATTAATCCGTTATCATCTGCCATCTCTTGGGTGGATGGAAAGAGCGTCGCTGGGAAATCCCAAACAGGTGGTCCTTGATAGTTTGAATTGCCAGAGATCAGGGGCAATGGCGCTTCAACCTCAAGGATTAAGATGACTGGCAAAGAAACGACCAAATTGGTGGTATCCTTTCGTTTTCCGCTGCAGGGGTTTGTCTGGCTATTGCTGTAATTGTGCCAACACCTGTCAACAGGGTTGGTGATGTCTTCCATTGATATGTAAGTCTGGAACCAATCTGTGACCTTTCCTTGGTACACAGCATGCAGACTGACGGCCAGTGAAGACAACTGTTTGGTGCGTAGTGTATTGCTGATTTGTAAATGTTTTCCTCCAGTGGATTCACATCCAGAACATCGCTCTATGTCGACCGCTAGTGTCTGGAAGTAAGAGAATGGCTGGAATTCAACAGCATCAAGGCTGTCTTTGCGAACCAACTCCCAGAACCATCCCTTAAATTTATGTGAGCATACTAATTTGTTTGAATAAGGTTCTGCACTCACGAAAACCGCTTCGAAGCTTCTAAGAGTATCAACAAGATTGACTCCACAAAGATAGCCCCTTATTTCATCCTGCTGTTTCCCTAGCTGTGATGAAATTTCACCATCGCTAGAGTTAAGAGAAATCTCCCAACGCTTTTCGAGAACCCCTAGAATCACCCTAAGGGCTGAGTTTTCATCAAGATAATCCAAGATAATCAAGAATTCCTCATGATCGCGCATGAGCACAATGTAGAGAAGCTCCAGTGCAGTGTCAAGCCAACAGGAATTATTCTTCCAAGGGTAACTCGGCGGTCCAAAAGTGCGACAACTTGAAGTCTTTTTTGTAGGATTTTTCTTGGAATTCTTTGGAGGTTCCTTGACGACGCCTTCTGACAGTTTCTTTGTGGGCTCTGTGGCTGTAACTTCCTCAGTTTCTCTAGGAACCCCACGAAGTGTTTAATTTGTGCTCTTGTTCAAGAGTTCTTTGATGGTATCTGGAGGTCGACCATCGTTTTTCTTTCTCTTCTTCTCATTTGGCTTTTCAGCACACGTTGGCTTCGTTCTTCCAATTTCAGCAGCAATAACCTTCCAAGCTTCTGGCTGCCTGTATCGAATTGGGATTCCCTCTGAAAAGTAGTTAGTCTTTCAGAGAAATAAATATGGTGAGCACGCACTATTAACTGCATCAAATTGACGTTCAAAGTCCATAGCAATTTTGTATAGTGAGTTCATGCCATGCATAAAAGAATGGTCACGTCCAGTAGCAGAGTAAAACCGCCAGTGCATGGCTTCTTCAGCATTTGTTGTGTTTGGCATTGATTCAACGACATGCTCTTCCATCAATCTTTGTGATGAAAAAAGCATTGTTGCGTGTGATGGGCGCATCCACCATTCCATCCACGGTTTAAGCTTTGGGAAATCTTGTATAATTAGGTTGGCCTGTTTGTCAAACTCGTCACCGCTCGCAACTGATAATAGGCCCAGAGCGCGAGTTTTAAATGCTTCCACCTTGTTGGGACCCACAGCTCCATTGATGCGGCTGACACGGGTAACTGCTGCACGGAAGTGTTCCTCACAGCCACAAAGAATTGCTTTTGCCGCCTCAGCCAGCTCTTCGGCCGTCCGAGTATTATTCACACGCATCGTCCAAAATTGGATGAAGCCATTGATAAAACCACTGCGTTCTGCTTCACTAAAATCCATAATCTATGGATGATGTGTAGGAATTCATAAAATAGTTGTCAAAATGGGAACTTATGTTTTTAAATAGGTCGTCAGTGACAGAAATATTTCGCCCTTCTGCTTCACGTGTAATTGACTGGAGAACAGCCAGAAAATGAGCAGCAAAGTGATTTGTTGATGCTCCATTAGTGTAAGACACAACTCCAGGAACCCAGCAGTGAAGGACAGGAGAATATGTTGAAGAAACCATGAGAAGGGCCTTCCTATCCTTCCAAAACCCATGAGCTGCATCGCTAACCATTCCATTAAGAGGTCCATTGACAAGCTGAGAACACATAAAAGCAGTCTGGGTTGAAATCACAGTATACTTTCCTAGGCGTGAAAGAATAATGAAGTCAGGGTGTTCCTCTTCGAATTTTGCAAAGCTTTCAAGGAAATTATCACTGCTTTCACCAATTCCATGCTTCAGCTTTGCCTGTTCTTTGCTGACACGATCCACATTTAGGAGAACATCAGATATTTCAGCAACAGACTCTCCTGGGCCTTCAAATGTGGGGACACCAGTAATCAGACGTCGGATGGGTCCTGACGAGGGCCTGAAAGCGTGCTTCCTCCTTGGGAAGAAAGTGGAGGAGATGTGTTGGCCTCTTGTGTTCATGATCTCCGCCATTCTGGTAATAAATTCCTCCCAACCACTGCCATAAAAATGATCGAACAGGACATTCCTGGTGAATGAGATGCGCACCACATTCACAGCCCTTTTGAAGCTGTGCATTTATGCCTTTGGCTGTGGTTTGGGGCCAGGTGACAATACCACATGCAGGATGGTTGTTGCACAACATCACCCCCATGCACCTGCACGATGTTTTCTTGCCCCGTTCCCAATTCAGAGAAAGTTCATCACCATTCCGATACCCTCCGTTCGCCTTATACGACCAATGCGACCTCAAATTCTTTGTTGCTTCAAGTTCCTCCCATGCAAAGTTCCGGCAAAAATCTCCATCAGGCCACCCATCCCACTCCATAGCATCGCTTTCACACTCTTTTGATGGAAATGGATTTCCAATGTTTGTAGACTCGGTATGAGTGGATAAGTCAAATGGAATAAATTGACCATCAGCAGTTTTTTTGTATAGAATTTCTCCTGATTGCTGAATGGCGCTCTTTGAAGAACCTAAATATGGAAGGGAGTGATGTTCCGTTTTTATAACAGGCAAATAATTACTCTTACCTTTGACCGCAATAGCTTTAGGTGTAGGTCCATGTGGGATGAAACCAGGGGAAACATCGTCATTCAGTATGTAGCCTGTGATTTTTCCTAATTGATGTGAGAAGACAGGCACTTGGGAAGGGACATTGAATTACCGCCAGAATAAAGGGGCAGATATTTTACAGCAGGAATAGATGGCTCGCTCTTCACCCTTTGTAATTGTATTGCTCTACCACTATCATCAAAGATGACTGGATCAGATGGAGCAAAATATTGATATATGTGTCGCAGAAAGCCCTAATATGCATTTCAGAATGAGCACTTTCACACGAAATTTCATGAAACCCACTAAAACCATGTCTGGAAATGAATATATTTATTGAGAACAGAGCTAGTTCGAAGTGATCAGGTGGCTGGAGAATACTATACAGTTCTGACAAATCAAAAAGCGGAAGTAAATCACGCCCCAGCACAACTGTCACTAACACCTCTACAAATACAACAGGCAGCTAGCACATGGCATACAGAGCATGTGGCGTGCAGAGCGTGCATGTGGCATGCAGAGCGTGCATGTTGCGTGCAGAGCGTGCATGTTGCGTGCGCAGGTGTGTGGTGGAGCGTGCATATAAATCAGGAATTCGCATGAGCCATGTTAATACCTAGGAATATAAAAGGCTCTTTGCTATTCTACGCTACAAACTAAGCATGACACTAAATAAGGCAAGACATCAGGTGCTGGTGATCTGGATCTTAGTGAGACTGTATGACGCAACAGCGTCAAAAGTTCCCCAGATATGGCGGAGAAAAACCCTCTCGACGTCATTGAATTCAGGTTAGTCATTGCCACATGGCGTCAATCAAACGTCGACTGGGTGAAGCAGTCGACGTTTGATTGACGCCATGTGGCAATGACTAACTTCCAGAATCAGAATTTCTTATAAATGACTATGAGGGGCAGAAATCGTTCTTCCGATGTGCTAAATTTCTATTCTAATAATACTGAGCGCTCTGAGAACGATGAAGTTGACCAATACAGAAAGATGCCAGTGTTTAAAGTTCGACTTATCAGCAGCAAAAAATCAAGGAGCGTGCACGCTCTGCACGCTTGGCATGCTCCATGCACGCCTGGCACGCCGATTTCTGTAAGCCCGCCTGAGTGCCTTGATGCAGGCCACTTGTTGTGAGCTGTTAATCCACCTTCTTTCCCCTTTGTCGATGTAACGCGCGACAATGTTGTCGAAAGACAGGGTACAGATGAACAAAACCATGGGTATAAGCCACGGTAAATCCATTTCGTGCACAAGATCCGCTATCATAAAAGCCAAAAAATCGGTACGCGGGATTGTCCTTTTGCTTTCTCGAGCATCAAAGTCTTGGAGGGTATTGCATCTTACGGTGTCAAGATGTAGCAGTGCACGTCGGCGGAAATAAGGAATCTCATATTTAGTGCTCAATCACAGTATACCAGCCAGCGTGTCAAAATCGGTTTTGCTTGGTGGAGGTTCAAAGAATCTGTTGGTGGTTAAAAGCTTCACAAATGTCAAAGGGCTAAACACTCACCCAGAATCGTAGACCGCCCTTAAAAAATTCGCCAAGTCCTCCGCTTTGTCAGGCAACACCATCAACGGGCAACCGCCATACATCTCTTGGTCCTGGGACTGTGGCAATTTCTGAATACCGTCAAAGACGGGAGAGTGTTCTGCGGGGACGCCCAAGGATACCCGGAATAAACTCGATTCGGCTTGCAAGACGATGTTTCCATCATTGTACCACAAATTGGAGACCAACGTAGGGCTGTCGAGGGCCATTCAAAACTAGGGAATGCGATTGTTTAAGCTACAAAAAAGCATGAGGCTGAGATCACTTACAAGCTCGAGGATGTCGTGTAGATACGAGTAGAAGCGCTGAAGCCTGTGGGGGTTACAACGCGTCGGAACACTCTGAGAGCACCTTGAGCGTCAGAGGTGTTGTATTGGCCTGGGGTTAGCGTCAAGCAGAATATATGAAACCAAATGGCGCTGTTTGAGTGGTATCCATAGTCACATCAGAGACTATTTTAGTGAATCTCTGGCGAGCAGAACACTACTTTGAGAAGAACAATTTCGATTTTCCTAATCAGAATCTTTTGGTTGAGAATCGTTCTACTTAAGCGAATTGGTTGCTTACCTATTGAGCTCGGGAGCCAGCGGAATCGGCAGAATCAAGAAACTTCAAGTGAAGAGAACGACCGAACTCGTATTATTCTCTCGTTTTGAGATGATGTTGAAAGAGGTAGGTTGCGATCATCCTTGCATCACATGTGCATGTGACCGGTGTCTCGGACGTGACTTGATGAGTGTATGACGTCTTCAGCGACTCTACATACGCATGCGCAGGGCATTCATGCCCGTCTTCTCCAAGGCCCTCAAACCGCCTACTCGTCGTTTCATAGCCGTAGCCCTCATCGCTCTGCTCATCCTCCGCATCTGCCTCCTCACCCACCCAAGAGATGCCGCCGTTTCTTTCTCCGGAATGCTCACGGGGCAAGGGAAAGGGCAAAGAGAAATAGCGCTTTACGAAGAAAGACTTAGCGGCCGTTTTGAAGCAGGTGTGCGCCAACGACCCAAAGGGCGGGTCTGCTGACAGCTGCGCATGCTACCCACGTTCCTTCGCAAATTTTTCATTTCTGTCGTCAGCCTCACTATGAGCGAAACTCCGTAACTTATGGCGAAATCAGCGCTGCTCGAAGATTGTTTATTCATTGGGTACAGCCTTCTGTCTCCTTGAGGTATATAAGTTGGTCAACCTTCGACGAGGTTCTGCAGTCCAAGTTCCCACCTCACTTGAACCGTCTCGCCAAATGACACAACGTTTGGCTATAGTACATTGCCATTTTTTTTTCACCCTCACACTCGCTCTCAGATATCGCGATGGCTAGAAAGACACCCGGGAACCCAACCGCTGCTACCAGAAACCCAACGACCGAGGTAAGAACGCACGCAGTATATCCAATTACATACCAACCCTTGCCATAGATAAAGGGTGGTTCGCCTCCCAAGACTACCCGCGCGCCCGCTGCAACGAGTGGTACCAAGAAGGTGGCGACAGAAACACCCGCGAAGACTGCTGGAGGTGCTTCGGCCCCCACAGCCAAGGCCTCAAAGAAGTAAAGACTGGATGCTGGGTAGATTAGACGATGCTCAATGCGGCTGGAGTCAATTTCGCCGCACAGGTAGCTTTATGCCCTTCCGATGCTGAAGCGCTGCCCGTGATAGATCACATAATTTCCGTCGTCCCCGATATTGTAAATACGATGTAGGTGGTAGTGATGAAATAAGAAATCCAGTAAACCCCTCGCACTCAGTGTGGTTGGTACAAAAGAATTACTGTTCGGTTATACAACAAAAACAGTATACGCATAAGAGGCAATTTCGAAGTCGCAAAACTACTAAAAAAATTAAGAGTGAATAGACAGCTCGAAAACTAGAGGCAAAAAAACGCACACAGTAGCCATATCAAATTCCCAAACTACATACTCAAAATCCGGTCAAAGCCTGTTCTCTGAGCGTCCTGAGCGTCTCCCAAGAAGGAAGGTCAAATAATCCAGGCAAAGCTTCCCATAGCGCCTCCCTCGCGGCGAGATGTGCGTCGAGACTAGCAGTAATACACATCGTGCAGAAGACTTTTCGAGCAACTTGCTCGAACACTTTGGAAAACGACCGGAGAGGAGTGCTGAATGTGTAAGAAGAGTATTTTTTCAAAAGTTTGAGACGACCTTCATTGCACTGTGCGGAGGACTTGCAGCCATCTACGTTCGTCCAGTATAAGAAGCTCAAAATGTCTTTCCGATACCATTTTGTCAATGGCTTGACAGCTTTGATGCAGGCCACTTGTTGTAAGCTGTTCAACCACCTTTTTTCCCCTTTATAAATGTAACCCGTGACAATGTTCTCGAAAGACTGGGTACAGACGTACAAAACCATGGGTAGAAGCCATGGTAAATCCATTTCGTGCACAAGATCCGCTATCAGAAAACCCAAATAATCGATATGCGGGATTGTCCTTTTGCTTTCTCGAGCATCATATTCTTGAAGGGTATTGCATATTATGGTGTCAAGATGTAGTAGTGCACGTTGGCGGAGATAAGGAATCTCATATTTAGTGCTCAATCTCAGTATACCAGCCACCGTGTCAAAATCGGTTTTGATTGGTGGGGATTCAAAGAAGCTGCTAGTAGTTAGAAGCTTCACGAACGTCGAAGGCATATACACAATCCTCACCCAGAATTGTAGACCGCCCTCAAAAAGTTCGCCAAGTCCTCCGCTTTGTCGGGCAACACCATCAACGGGCAATCGTCATACATCTCTTGGTCCTGGGAACGTGGCAGTTTTCGGATATCGTCAAAGACGGGAGAGCGTGCCGCGAGGACTCCCAAGGATACCCGGAATAAGCTCGACTCAGCTTGCAAGACGATGTTTCCATCATTGTACCACAAATCGGAGACCAACGTTGGGCTGTCGAGGGCCATTCAAAAGACTAGGAAATGCGACTGTTTAAGCCGCGCAAAGACGTGGAGCTGAGATCACCTACAAGCTCGGGGATGACGTGTAGACACGAGTGGAAGCGCTGAAGCCTGTGACGATCATCATAAGGCGTCGGAATAGTCCGAGAGCACCTTTAGCGCTAGCGGTTGGCTAGCGGAATATGTATCACTCTATTGGCTAGCATCAAACAAATCCAATGGCGCTCGTTATTCATATCAGAGGCTAGTTTGGCAAATCTCTGGCGAGCAGCACAGTACTTTGAGAAGCACAAATTTGATTTTCCAAAGGAGAATCTTTTAAGTTTTGGTTGAGAATCGTTCTACTCAACTTGCTAATTGGTTGCATGCCTGTGGAACTCGGAACTTGTATTATTCTCTCACTTTGAGACGGGTTGGGTTGATGAGACTAGGCAGTTTTGATTGTCAACTTAAAGTATCACATGTCTTCATGCAAATCCTTACCGATCTTTGCCATGGCCATAGATAAATCGAAGGGCGGCCCGCCTTTCGGGCACCCGGTGGAAAAAGTGGTGCCAAAAACATGATAATAGAAACGCCCGCGAAGACTGCTGGAGGTGCTGAGGCTTCAAAAATGTAAAGACTGGATACTGGGTAGGTATTACAGTCAGACGATGCTCAATGAGGCTGGAGTTGATTTCGCCGCACACTTCCGATGCTGAAGCGCTGCCTGTGATAGATCACATATGTTTCCTCGTTCTCGATATTGTAAATACGATGTAGGTGGTGTTAAAAGAGTGATGAAATAAGAGCAGTAAACCCCTCGCACGCAGTCCGGTTGGTACAAAAGAATTACAGTTTGGTTAAACAGCAAGAACAGTTTCCGCATAGTCGCACAGAACTATTGCAAAAATTTAAGACTGAATAGACAGCTCGAAAACTTCTAGAGGCAAAAAAACGCACACAGTAGCCATATCAAACTCCCGATCTTCTCAAGATCCAGTCAACTTCAGGGCCTCTTCTCTGAGCGTCCTGAGGGCCTCCCAAGAAGGAAGCTCAAACAATCCAGGCAAAGCTTCCCATAGCGCCTCCCTTGCGGCAAGATGTGCGTCGCGACTCGCAATATAACACGACTCGCAGAAGGCTTCTCGAACACTTTGCTCGAAAATATCGGCAAAAGGCCCAAGAGCATTAATGAGCTTGTGAGAAGATAATGCTTCCAAAAGCGCGAGGCGACATTTATTGCACCGTGCGGAGGACTTGCAGCCGTCTACGTTCGTCCAGTATAAGAAGCTCAAAATGTCTTTCCGATGCCATTTTATCAATGGCCTGAGAGCTTTGACGCAGGCCACTTGTTGTGAGCTGTTCAGCCACCTTCTTTCCCCTCTGTGCATGTAACCTATGGTAATGCCCTCAAAAGACAGGGTACAGAGGTACAAAACCGTGGGTAGAAGCCATTCTAAATCCATTTCGTGCACCAAATCCGCTATCAGAAAAGCCAAAAAATTGGTAGGCGGGATTGTCCTTTTGCTTTCTCGAGCTTCATGGTCTTGAAGGGTATTGCATATTACGGTGTCAAGATGTAGTAGTGCACGTTGGCGGAGATAAGGAATCTCGTATTTAGTGCTCAATCGCAGTATACCAGCCACCATGTCAAAATCTGTTTTGCTTGGGATGGGTGCAAAGAATCTGCCAATGGTTAGAGGCTTCGCAAACGTCAAAGGGATAAGCACAACACTCACCCAGAATTGTAGACCGCCCTCAAAAAATTTGCCAAGTCCTCCGCTTTGTCGGGCAACACCATCAACGGGCAATCGCCATACATCTCTTGGTCCTGGGACCGTGGCAATGTTTGGATATCGTTAAAGACAGGAGAGCGTGCTGCGAGGACTCCCAAGGATACTCGGAATAAGCTCGATTCGGCTTGCAAGACGATGTTTCCATCGTTGTACCACAAATCGGAGACCAACATTGGGCTGTCGAAGGCCATTCAAAACTAGGGAATGTGGTTGTTTAGGCCACGCAATGACATGGAGCTGAGATCACTTACAAGCTCGAGGATGTCGTGTAGATACGAGTGGATCATAAGGCGTCGGAGTCTCCGATTCGGAGAGCACCTTTACGGCGTGGTTTGAGGAGTTCGTATCACGTGTCTTACGCCTGGTTTGGAAATTCACATGCTTCCCACAACGACTTCAGCGCTCTTCAGCGACTCTTCGCATCGTCTTCTCTTGCGGAGGGCATTCATGCCCGTCTTCTCCAAGGCCCTCAAACCGCCTCCTCGTCGTTCCATAACCGTAGCCCTCATCATTCTGCTCATCCTCCGCACCCGCCTCCTCACCCAGCCAAAAGATGCCGCCATTTCTTTCTCCGGAATGCTCAAGGGGCAAGGGAAAGGCAAAGAGAAATAGCGCTTTACGAGGGAAGACTTAGCGGCCGTTTTGCAGCAGGTGTGCGTCAACGACCCGAAGGGCGGGTCTGCTGGCAGCTGCGCATGCCACCCACGTTCCTTCGCGAACTTTTCATTTCTGTCATCAGCCTCACTATAAGCGAAACCCCATAACTTATGGCGAAATCAGCGCTGCTTGAGGTTTGTCAAGTTGTTCATTGGGTACAGCTTTCTGTCTCCTCGAGGTTCTGCAGTCCAAGTTCCCTCCTCACTTGAACCGTCTCGCCAAATGACACAACGTTTGGCTATAGTACATTGCCTTTTTTTCCACCCTCACACTCGCTCTCAGAAATTGCGATGGCTGGAAAGAAACCCCGGAACCCAACCGCAGTTACCAGAAACCCAACGACCGAGGTAAGGACTCATCCAATTCCTCACTGATTCTTGCCATGGCCATAGATAAAGTGCGGGCCGGCTCCCAATGCTGCTCGCGCGCCCGCTGCAACAAGTGGTGCCAAGAAAGTGACAGCAGAAATGACCGCGAAGACTGCTAAAGCCCCCCATAGCCAAGGCCTCAACTTAGAAATAAAGATGGGGTGCTGGGTAGATTAGATGATGCTCAATAAGGCTGGAGTCAATTTCGCCGCACCGGTAGCTTCACTGCTGGAGCGCTGCCTTTGATAGATCACATACGATTCGCCATCCCCGCTATGTAAACACGACGTAGGTGGAGTAATGAAATAAGAAGTCCTCGCACCCAGTCCGGTTGGTACAAAAAAGTGCAGTTTGATTAAACCGCAAGAACAGTTTCTGCTTACGAGGCAATTTCGAAGTCGCACAGAAGTACTGCAAAAAATTCAAGGTTAATAGACAGCTCGAAAACTGAGGCAAAAAAACGCACTCAGTATCCATATGAACTTCCCGAATTACTCAAGATCCGGTCAAAGCCTGTTCTCTGAGCGCCCTGAGGGTCTCCCAAGATGGAAGGTCAAATAATCCAGGCAAAGCTTCCCATAGCGCCTCCCTCGCGATAAGATGTGCGTCGCGACTTGCAATACAACACCTCGTACAGACGGCCTTTCGAACAACTTCCTCGAAAATATCGGAAAACGATGCGAGAGGATTCCTGGTTGTGGAAGAACAGTATTTTTTCAAAAGTTCGAGATGACCTTCTTTGCACTGTGCGGAGGACTTGCAGCCATCTACGTCGGTCCAATATAAGAAGCTCAAAATGTCTTCCCGAAGGCATATTGTCAATGGCTCGACAGCTTCGATGCAGGCCACTTGTTGTGCGTTGTTAATCCACCTTCTTTCCCCTTTGTAAATGTAACCCATGACAATTTCCTCGAAAGACTGGGTACAGATGTACAAAGCCATGGGTAGAAGCCACGGTAAATCCATTTCGTGCACCAGATCCGCTATCAGAAAAGCCAAAAAATTGGTACGCGGGATTGTCCTTTTGCTTAACTGAGCATCAAAGTCTTGAAGGGTATTGCATCTTACGGTGTCAAGATGTAGCAGTGCACGTCGGCGGAGATAAGGAATCTCATATTTAGTGCTCAATCGCAGTATACCAGCCAGCGTGTGAAAATCGGTTTCACTTGGTGGGGGTTCAAAGAATCTGTGGGTGGTTAAAAGCTTCACAAACGTCAAAGGGATAAACAGAACACTCACCCAGAATCATAGACCGCCCTCAAAAAATTTGCCAAGTCCTCCGCTTTGTCGGGCAACACCATCAAGGGGCAATCGCCATACATCTCTTGCTCTTGGGACCGTGGCAATTTTTGGATATCGTCAAAGACGGGAGAGCGTGCCGCGAGGACTCCCAAGGAGACTCGGAATAAACTCGTTTCGGCTTGCAGGACGATGTTTCCATCGTTGTACCACAAATCGGAGACCAACGTTGGGCCGTCAAGGGTCATTCAAGACTAGGGAATGCGATTGTTTAAGCCACGCAAAGACATGGAGCTGAGATCACTTACAAGTTTGAGGATGTCGTGTAGATGTGAGTAGAAGCGCTGAAGCTTGTGGCGATCATAACTCGTCGGAATAGTCCGAGAGCACCTTTAGCGCTAGCGGAATATGTATCACTCTATTGGCTAGCATCACACAAATCCAATGGCGTTATTTATTCATATCAGAGGCTACTTTGGCAAATCTCTGGCGAGCAGAACAGTACTTTGAGAAGAACAAATTTAATTTTCCAAAGGAGAATCTTTTGGTTGAGAGTCGTTCTACTTGAGCTAATTGGTTGCATACCTATGGAACTAGCGAGTCAGTGGAAAAGTAAAAAAATGTCAACTTGTGGAGACGTCAGCGCATTTGCAAGGATGGGGAAAATAGTTACCGTTCACGTGTTATTCCATCTGCCGAGCGATTGAACTCGTATTATTCTCTCGCTTTGAGACGGGTGGGGTTGAAGCGGTAGGTTTGGTAATATCCTGAGACTAGGCAGTTTTGATCGTCAGCTTAAAGTATCACATGTCTTCATACAATTCCTTACCGATCTTCGCCATGGCCATAGATAAATCGATAAAGGGCGGCCCGCCTCCCAAGGCTGCTCGGGCACCCGGTGGGAAAAGTGGTGCCAAGATGATGACAATAGAAACGCCCGCGAAGACTGCTAGAGGTGCTAAGGCTTCAAAGATGTAAGGACTGAATGCTGGGTAGATTAGACGATGCTCTTGAATGAGGCTGGAGTCGATTTCGCTGCACAGGTAGCTTTATACCCTTCCGATGCTGAAGCGCTGCCTGTGATAGATCGCATATGTTTCCACGTCCCCGATATTGTAAATACGATATAGGTGGTATTAAAAGCGTGGTGAAATAAGAAGTCCAGTAAACCCCTCGCACCCAGTGTGGTTGGTATGGAAGAATTACTGTTCGGTTAAACAACAAAAGCAGTATACGCATAAGAGGCAATTTCGAAGTCGCAAAACTACTGCAAAAAATTAAGAGTGAATAGACAGCTCGAAAACTAGAGGCAAAAAAACGCATACAGTAGCCATATCAAACGCCCGATCTTCTCAAGGTCCAGTCAACCTCAAAGCCTCTTCTCTGAGCGTCCTGAGGGCCTCCCAAGAAGGAAGGTTAAACAATCCAGGCAAAGCTTCCCATAGCGCCTCCCTCGCGGCAAGATGTGCGTCGCGACTCGCAACATAACACGTCTCGCAGAAGGCTTCTCGAACAGTTTGCTTGAAAATGTCGGCAAACGGCCCAAAAGCATCAATGAGTGTGTGAGAAGATGATGCTTGCAAAAGCGCGAGACGACCTTCATTGCACCGTGCGGAGGACTTGCAGCCGTCTACGTTCGTCCAGTATAAAAAGCTCAAAATGTCTTTCCGATGCCATTTTATCAATGGCCTGAGAGCTTTGACGCAGGCCACTTGTTGTGAGCTGTTCAGCCACCTTCTTTCCCCTCTGTACATGTAACCTATGGTAATGCCCTCGAAAGACAGGGTAGAGAGGTACAAAACCGTGGGTAGAAGCCATTTTAAATCCATTTCGTGCACCAAATCCGCTATCAGAAAAACCAAAAAATTGGTAGGCGGGATTGTCCTTTTGCTTTGTCGAGCTTCATGGTCTTGAAGGGTATTGGATATTACGGTGTCAAGATGTAGTAGTGCACGTTGGCGGAGATAAGGAATGTCATATTTAGTTCCCAATCGCAGTATACCAGCCAGCGTGTCAAAATTGGTTTTGCTTGGTGGGGGTTCAAAGAATCTGTGAGCGGTTAGAAGCTTCACAAATGTCAAAGGGATAAACACGACACTCACCCAGAATTGTAGACCGCCCTCAAAAAATTGGCCAAGTCCTCCGCTTTGTCGGGCAACACCATCAAGGGGCAATCGTCGTACATCTCTTGGTCCTGGGACCGTGGCAAATTTTGGATATCTTCAAAGATGGGAGAGCGTGCTGCGAGGACTCCCAAGGAGACCCGGAATAAGCTCGATTCGGCTTGCAGGACGATGTTTCCATCGTTGTACCACAAATCGGGGACCCTGAGGAGCGCCATTCAAGACTAGGGTATGCGATTGTAAATGCAAAACCACCTCCTGAAAATTCACAGACTCCGCCCCGCTTTGTACAAACAACCATCATCATGACGTATCGCATTACTTCATTACAGTCATCCACCCACCAATGATACACCACCATCATTTGATACACTTTTGACCAGCTAATATCTCACTCGATACTACATCGAATTTTGTGAAATAAATTTTAACGTGCACTATAAGTTCGCATCTACCATAGTACAAAATTTGGGCACAATTGAAGCAGTATTGGTACTGCTGTGAAAATTTCAAAATGGATTGTTTTCGGAAATTGCTGCATACAGGTCACACCCCCAAATGATACACCCATAATTTTGGTTTTTCTTCATGACATGTTGTTCAAACATTCTGAAATTTGGTAGGGTTATAGAATGTAATTTATCTCAAATATTCATGTAGTTTTTATGGCTGAATGTTGTACTTCAAATTATTGGATGCAATTTCTTAGTTTTGGTGTATCATTAGCAGGTGGATGACTGTACATCCCTACTGCAAATGGGGTGCTGCTCGTATTCCTCTTCGACAATGCCACGAAACTACTGGTAGATACCTGCCGAAGATGTGTAAATGATGTCCTGAACGATGTGAGCCTATCTGTGGAATGATGTTGAAAAACAATGTGAAGGCAATAAATGAACCGCTAGGACATACACCCAAGTTAAGCAAAGAGCACAGGGTGTCGTTCGTGATCTCTCTTTCCTCAAACGGTTTTTGTACATAGCGAGGGGGATTCAAGGCGTTCCCAACGGCAAATTCCGGTAACTCTCACTTCCCTCTGTTTTCTAGCCACCAAAGCAACTGGGGTCCTGGCACAAATGCGGGGTCCAAGTCCATATTGGGAAAATACCACCTCGAGATCAGATTTCGAACTTCGGACAAAAGGAAGGAGGGATATTCATAGTGTTCGAAAGTCCGGTTAGGTCCGGTTATTGGGTGCCCAGGGGCTCTAACCGAGACCGAGAC
>KN838566.1:11845-60395 GCA_000827195.1 Laccaria amethystina LaAM-08-1 | reverse complement strand
TGACGTGGCGACGGACTGACGATGTATAAAGACAATGGACAATGCAGGTGAGCACTAACGAGAACCTTCCTCCTCTCTCCTTTTTTCACATGAGAAACAGGGGCCAAAGGCGACATGGCAACTAACCACAGATGAACGACCACAACAATACACGACCAACACGCATGGCAGGTGAGCAACCAACAACGAAGACGGACGATGATGAGATGGCACACCAGCGGATGTGCCACCTCATCCAGACGGTGATGACGACATGCATCGTTGTCACTGTCCTCATTTCAGGTGAGCACTATCATGAGTCCCCCCTACCCTCTCCTTTTTTCACACAAGAAACAGGAATGAACAACAGATGAATGGTGACGAACAGTTAGCATCCAGGTGAGTAAAATGACTCCCCTGCCCCCTGCCCTTTTTGACATAATAAGCAGAGGCCACGGCGCGGTAGCAACCAACAGCGGACGGCAACAACATGGCATATCCGTGGATGTGCCATGTTGTCCAGACAGTGACGGTGCATGTCGTCACTGTCCTCATTCTTCAAGGTGAGCACCAGCATGACTCCCCTCCTCCTCTCTGTTTCTCCCATGAGAAGCAGGGGCCCCTGTCGCTGTCAGTGACTACAGGTGAGCAACACAACACCCCTCCTCCTCCCCCTCTCCTTTGTCCACATAAGAAGTAATAATTATTTAGTTATAGTATTTGGAGTCTTTTTATTATTATGTCTTTTAATGTTCATCATCCTCGAAATTTGCAAAAAATCTACATGGTTTGAACTTAGAATTTGTTGAGAGCACCTTGGAATTTGGTTGGAGTTGTCCTGGAATTCCACTTGAAATCCAATGGAATCCACAGGATTTTTAGATTCCTACCTTTCCCATGGAATACTGACTTTAAGCCATGTAAATAACTGTGTATTGCATTGGGATTGGTAATATAGATATTGGAATAAAAAATGTGGTACCACAACTGGGATGAAACATGCAGTCTAATGGCCCCCAATTGATCTGTTGAAGAAGGATCCAGTGTATATCCCTACCTGGCAAGTTGTGACCCACACTGGAAGCATGGCTGAGTGTAGTGTGTGTCATCCCATAGAGCGTAACTCTATTCACACTAGAACTGGAATCAAACATGTGTACTGTTTATTCAATTGATATAAAGATTAGAATAAAAAATGTGGATGAGAGCAGTGTAAATTTTATGATTTGGATAAAACATGTGTAGTGGGAGGGGGGATAGGCTGCTTGCCCCTGGCAAGCTATAACTGGCACTGGAGGCATGGCCAAGTGCGGTGAGTGCTGTGCCATTGGTGGAGATCTAAATTTGCTGATCCAGATGAAACATGTGTACCAGAACTGGAATGAAAAATGTGCAGCAGAACTGGGACTAAAGATGTGTGCCAGAACTGGGATTAAGCATGTGTACCAGGGGGTCCAGGGGGCGTAGCCCCCGGCAAGCTGTGACCGGTGCTGAAGGAACGGCTGAGCGTTAGCGAGTGCCGTGCCGTAGGCACGGGTCTAAAGTTTGTCTAATATATAAAGAAAGCACGATGACTAAGGTTTACGTAATAGATCATGTAAGCGACCTCTGTGTTTTAGAGAGCCGCATCAGCGGCGTTTGCCGGGAACATCATCAACACATCATCAACAAACAATAGTCTTGCTTCTCAACCACCACCATCCACGGCGACCACCTACCTCCCTGTCCAACAACCTCCCGCAAATACCGTTCGACCGCCGCTAACCACCACCATGCATGCTAACGACAACAACAATGTGGCGTTGCCACGTCACCAGCTGGACGAAGCACGATGGCTCATGGCGACGACCTGGCATGTCAACAGACGTGCCATGTCGTCCAGACAGTGACGACGCCTGTCGTCGTCACTGTCCCCATAATTTCAGGTGAGCAGCAACCCCCCCCCCCTCTCATTCTTTCACTCGGAAAGCAGGGGCCACATCGAAAACGGCGACGCGGCAACTGATAATGGACCAACAACAATGATGTGTCATGTATACGAACAATGGACAAGGTTGAGGTGAGCACGATAACCCCCCTCCCCCGCTCCCTTTTTCACACAAGAAACAGGAGCCACGTCGCCGTTGGCGACATGGCAACCCACAACGGACAACAAAACGAACAAACGACCAGGGACGATGACCTGGCACGTCAACAGACGTGCCACATTGTCCGGACGGTGATGACGACAAGCGTCGTCACCGTCCACATTGATCCAGGTGAGTGATTCCCGTTCCCAAGCTCACCTCCCCATGACCACTCATCTCTCTAATACGGGATTCAGGTGCCACGTCACCCACAGCGACGTGGCAACCCAACGACGATGAACGAACATCCGTTCGTCATTGTTGTGTATTTCTGACACCAAGGTAAGTCCCCCATCTCATGTTCGTCCCAAACCAACTCGCTGAGACACAGGACGACGACGCGACGAGGAGGACGAGTCATCTGACTGCCCTCCCCCTCTCTTTTTCCACACGAGCAGCAGTTGCCAACCGAACGATGACTGACAGTCATCGTTTGTGATAGTTGGTCCCACCTCCACTGCAACTAACAACCAGACGACGATGGAACAACAACACGGGACGACAACGACTTGATGAGGACACGGTGAGCTCATCTCCCTGCCACCACTCATCTCCCTAACACCGAATTCAGGTGCCACGTCGCCAGCGACGTGGCAACCAAACGACGATGAACGACCTTTGTCATTTGTCGTTGTTATCTATTTTATGACAGCAAGGTAAGTACCCCCCTTCCCAAATGACATTTGTCGTTGTCGTAATGAGTCCCTTCCATCCCTGTACATCCCTTGCCCACTCAACTAACACCTTGACATGACCACATAATTTCCCTTCATCCCTATATGTATGCCCATGCTGTAATGTACTATGTAGTTGGTTACTTATAGTAGTTTTTAATTCTATCAATTCATGTCTTGAATTTTTCAAACAATCAATTATTTTAAGTGTGGACTTAATACCATGAACTCATTCCATATGGTTTCCACCAAGAAAATGACATGGAATGAGTGTGGAATTATGATTCCATGAACTCAGTCCATGGAATCCATATGTAATAACCCAGGGATGATAAAAGCGCAGGAATTTTGAATTTCTACCATTCCTGTGGATTCCAAATGGAATGATGACATTCCCCTGGAATCCAGCAGAATCTGCAGGAAGTCATAGGGGAGGGTAAAGTACTGACTTTAAGACCTGTAAATAACTGTGTATTGAATTGAGATGAAGATTAGAATAATTAATGTGGATGAGAGAAGTTTAATTTGACTGGGCTGGATTTAAAACTGTACCAGAACTGGATTAAAGATGCATACCAGAACTGGGATTAAAGATGCATACCAGAGGGTCCAGGGGGCATGCCCCTGGCAAGCTGTGACCAAGCACCAGAGGCACGGCTGAGTGTTAGCAAGTGCTGTGCCATATAAATAAGTGTTTGTGAAGTGATAGTTTAATGATTTGGATGAAATATGTGTAGAGAACTGGGATGAAACATGTGTACCAGAACTGAGATTAAACATGAATACCAGGGGGTCCAGGGGGCGTAGCCCCCGGCAAGCTGTGACCGGTGCTGGAGGAACAGGTCTAAAGCTTGTTCAACATAAGTCGTCTCGTATCACGTGTCTTACGCCTGAGATTAGAAATTCACATGTCTCCGGGATACTAAAATAACATCCGGCGACTGTCCTCTCTTGCTCAGGACGTCCATGCCCGTCTTCTCCAAACCCCTCAAACCGCCTCCTCCTCGTTCCCTAACCATCGCCCTCATCGTTCTCCTCATCCTCCGCACCCGCCTCCTCACTCTCCCAAAAGATGCCGCAGTTTCTCTCTCTGGAATGCTCAAGGGCAAGGGAAAGGGCAAGGAGAAACAGCGCTTTACGAAGGAAGATTTAGCGGCAGTTTTGCAGCAGGTGTACCTCGACGATCCGAAGGGCGGGGATGGCAAGACGCTGTTGGTTCCGTATCGTGATCAGGTCGTGAAGGTCTGCATTGCATTGCTTCTTGTATTCGTAGAGGTAGCTGACACGATATAGGTACCAATACACCCCATACCAACATCTAAACTATCCAACGATGCTCCCCATTTCCCACTCCTACCGCCGGCGACGAAGAACAAGCCCAACATCGACATTGCCTTTCTCAAGCAGCTCAATGCCATTCTTCAACGGATAGCGCTTCCCCCACATTCGTGGTCAGGCAAGGGCGCGAGTCCATGGTGGCGGAGCAAGATCATGGCGGTTATTGGTCTCCATTCGACGTTCTTGGTTTTGAGAACAGTGTTGAGCATTATGGTCGCTAGGTTGGATGGGAGGATAGTTCGCGATTTGGTCCGTCAATTGTGCTTTCGTTTTCGTCGTAAACTCACCTTTCTTGGTTGTAGGTTAGGGCGGATGGCAAGGGCTTTATGAAAGGCCTTGGTCTGTGGTTTTTGCTCGCCATTCCGAGTACGTATACGAACTCCATGGTATGTCCTTACTTCTGTCCTATCCGGCGTGCTTCGTATATGCATACTTTCTTGGGGCCACAGGCCCGCCCTGCGCACCGCACATTTTGTTGGAGCATAGCCTACTCCTGACGCAACGTCCAAGCTTTAGTTTGGGTCGCCTACTATTGCTGGACTGAAGATCCAGGATGTCCGATGGTGTCCTCACCAGACTGAACTCTCCTTCCCACCCCATGTTCGTCATCCGTCTCACAAACGCGTATCTAATTCGTCACTCAGATCCGTCACCTCCAATCATCTCTCGCGTTAACCCTTCGTACGCGTCTTACGCGCTACGTCCACGACCTCTACCTCTCTGCATTCCCCGACCTACGGTACTACCGCGTCACTGGCTCAAATAACAACACAAACGAAGACGACAAGAAACCCTCAACATCAGCAGGTCTCGAAGGGGTCGAGCAATACATAACTGCAGACGTAGAAGCCTGGTCAGAGGCTCTCGCAGGGTTATAGTACGTCCAACCCTCCCTGTTCCTCCTCATCCCAAGAAAACTCTCGGTTATCAGCGGAAACCTCCTCAAACCAACCCTTGACCTCCTCCTCTTCACTTCCCAACTTTCGCGCTCGCTAGGTGTGAGGGGCACCATCCTGCTCTTCGCCAACTATTATGCGACAGTGGCCATCCTGCGCGCTGTTACGCCTGCGTTTGGTCGGTTGGCAGCTGTGGAAGCGAGGTTGGAGGGGGAGTATCGGAGGGGGATGGGGAGGGTTGGCAGGGAGGCCGAGGAGGTTGCGTAGGTGTTTGATACGCTTCATCAGGCCCGGTGCTGATTTGTACGTCATGCATGCTTAGGTTCTACGATGGTGGTTCGAGGGAGAGGGATATACTGACCAAGGCGTATTTGAGGCTTATTAAGCATGTTAATTCGATATACAAGGTTCAGATTCCCTCCGCTCCCTCTTTCTTCCCTTCCTTTATACCTCCTTCTCTCCTTCCTTCCTTTCTACACCTACTTACTGCCTGCTCACTTAGATCCGGATCGCATACGAGTGGACAGAAGACTACGTGATCAAGTATTTATGGTCCGCAGCTGGCTATGCGCTCATTGCTGTTCCCATTTTGTTCACGCGGACTAAGCGGTCGTTGGGCATACAGACGGGGAGGGAGGGGAGGAGGGAGGATAGGGTTAATGATGCTGTTGCTGGGAGGACGGAAAGTATGTTTTGTTTTTGTTTTTTGGTGAGGAGTATGTGGCAGAGCTTGGTGGTTGGTTGGGTCCTGGCGGCGCTTGTTGGCTGCGTCTTGGAGGCTGTCTTCTAGGGGGCCTTCGTCGGGTCTGTCTTCGCGTCTTTTGTCGTCTTAGTCCTTGCCTCTTCCGTCCGTCTTTTACCGTGTACTAACTGATGTCTTCAAACAACAGCATACATATCCAACAGACGTCTGCTCCTCTCACTAGCAGACGCCGGCGGTCGCCTCATGTACGCATACAAAGACCTTCTGGAGCTAGCGGGCCTCACGACGCGGATATACACACTCGTGTCGACGCTGCACAATCTCCCGCCGTTGCCTGTGCCCACCATCGCCGACGCGGACGGTGCGATTGAGTTGAGGAAGGTAGATGTGAGGATTCCTGGTGCTGGCGCTGGGTCTTCGTCGGACGCGGATGGGCATGGGCACGGGGAGCCACCACTTGTGAGGGACTTGAACCTCGTCATCAAGCGCGGCGAGCATCTGATGATCACGGGGAGCAACGGGGTGGGCAAGACGGCCGTTGCGCGCGTGTTGGCGGGTCTGTGGCCTACTTCGGGTGATGATGCGGAGGTCGTAAGGCCAGTGGACGGCGTCGCCTCTTCTTCTTCCTCCTCCTCTGCGAATCCATTCCCGCAACAAACCATCTTCGTCGTACCGCAACGCGCATACATGGTGACCGGCTCTCTTCTCGAACAGGTGATTTACCCACATTCCTACGCGGACTTTGTGCGTGCCGGACGGACGGAGGAGGAGCTGGAGGGGATATTGGAGAGCGTCTTCCTCAAATACCTACCTGAGCGCGAGGGGGGGTGGAAGACGCGGAAGGAGTGGAGGGATGTGTTGAGTGGTGGTGAGAAGCAGCGTATGGGGCTTGCTAGGGTTTTCTATCATCGGCCCAAGTTTGCGATTTTGGATGGTGGGTCGTGTTTTTTTTTTTTGGTTATTTGTGAAGGGTTGCTGATAGAGGTTTGCAGAGTGTACGAGTGCGGTGTCAAGTGATGTGGAAGGACGGATGTACGAGGCTGCGAAAGGGTTGGGGATAACGCTTATTACTATTTCTCTTCGGTACGTTTTTCCCCATGTCCGACTTGTGCACCACGTTTTTCGAACCTGCTTGAACAGACCTTCCCTAATGAAATATCACACCCAACTCCTCACACTGTCTGGGGAAGGATCCTCGCGATGGACCCTTACGCGCATGGGATCAGAGAAAGAGAGGGTAGGTGTAGATAGGGAGATTGCGTTGTTGGAGAAAAAGTTGGCGGATGTGCAAGTTTGGGAGGAGAGGGTTAGGGAGTTGGAGGAATTGTTGAGCGTTAGGGCTGAGAAGAAGGAGGGGGAGCGAGAGGGGGAAGCGGAGAGATAGATGGCGCGGAGGTGATGTGTTTGAGGGATGGCTTGAGTACTATTACATATAAGATCTGTAGATTTTGTTTTTAAAAGGTGATATGGCGTTGCTTTTTTGGTCAAGACACTAGGCGTAAAATCAAGTTGTAAGCGCACGGTGGCTAGTCTTGCCGCGAAGTGAATCGAATCGAATCGAAGTGGTGAAATGTCGATCCACTTCGTGCTGTCGAATCGAAGTCGGTTATCGCCGGATGTTGCTCGTTTTCTCAAGCCTCAGCCGCACCTTGTTTTGAGCACGAGTGGTGGAAGAAGCGGGATCTGGAGCATTTTGAAGGGGTAGCGGAGATGTTGTCGTGTATGTCGTGGGATGGAAATAGTTTGGATGCATCGGGATTCCATGAAATGGGTTGGGGATGGGGGACGAGAATAAGAGAGAGGCGTTTGAGCGTGGCTAGGTGCCTCCCAGCCTGGAGAATACAAAGTTGGTAGGTTCATAATGGATAAAACTGAAGAGGTAGGTGGCTATATTGCTTTCAAATATGTGCGGCTTTTATATCCACATTGTATGATTTGATAATTTTAAAAATGGTGCCTATAATTCAGGAATATATATAGTAGGATGTTATGAGTATTTAATTGACAGTAGAAAGTGGGAAAGAAAGAGGTAGATTGGAGATGCGACGGGAGGACACGACGCTAATCTCGCCTCACGTGCGGGAACCTACCGTTTCTTGGAGTTGATGGCCATCGGCTCACTTCGATACCTCGAACTGCCTTGAAGTGGTATGATTTTCGAATCGAATCGAATTCACCTCGAAGTCACTTCGACCCGACGGCAACACCAAGCTCACCCCAAAAAGAGTGGGAAAATTAATGCGACACGTTTTCTGAACGTTCCGAATCAGAAATCATGAAAATTCTCGTTGTCCGCACGGTACTACCCTTTCAACGTTCAACCGTGAAGCTTTGAAGCTTGACTTGTCACTTCTCCCCCATCCTCGTAGATGATATCGCTACTTCCGCTCGAACTCATTAAAACCATCATAGACTACTTAGTTGAAGCTGATGATGAAGACTTGGACTGTGACACAAGTTCTAGTTCGCTGAAAGCGGTCTCGCTTGTGTGCCGCTCTTTTGTGGATCCGAGCCAATCCCGCCTGTTCGCCACCATATCCCTCAGACCCCCTCCTCCCAGCAGCACTGGATACCGAGGGCGCGGACGACAGGAGACGATTTTCATCTCTACCCGTCAGCTGAAGTCCTCCATTGCGGCATTCAGTCGCATGACTGCAGCCTCTCCCCACCTTCTTGGCTACGTACGCCGCCTTAAACTTTTTGGCTCTCCCTATCCTCTCGATCCCCCGCTTCCACCTGCACGTCACGCTGACTGGCTCAGTTCCCAGTCACATCACCTCTCGACCTTTATTCCAAACCTCGCCCCGACGATGAGGGGCTTTGGGATATACGATGTAGATTGGAACAAACTTTCACCCGAGGCTCTAGACGCCATTATCAGCATCCTTGAATTTAGTGGTTTGACAAGTCTCACCCTAAAGGACACGACGAACATTCCAATTCCAGTGCTAGCTTCCTGTGCACATTTACAACACTTTACTCTCCAGACTGTGGGAGGTTATGGATCGACTGTTGAGCCACCGAATACATGGGATGATGCAGCTCTTACTTGGGGTCCCCCCTCAAATCACCAGAAGTCGCATCTCATTTCGCTGAAATTACGCGCAGAAAATTCCATAATTAACTGGTTCTCAAGAGAGAACTGCGTTTTCGACATCTCACATCTCCGCCACTTGGATCTTCTTCAGGGAGGCCAGGGCTTCACGAAAATTTTTCAGGCTTGTTCGAGCTCTTTGGAAAGTTTCACGATGACCGGTTCGTCCATTAGTCTGCCTTCATTCATTAATTGATCTTCTTTCGCACTTTTCGTAGTTGAAATAAACTCTTACCCCCCAAACAACTCTGATGCCATTAACATAAGCAGCCTCACCAAGTTACGAAAAGCTCATTTTTCTGTCTATATCATCACTGTTTCCTCCAGAACTGACGACGGGAAGTCTCAGAATTCGTTTTCATGGGTTAACGAACTCATACGTCAATCCCGCATGTTGGCTCTTGAGGAGATAATTCTCAACTGCGCTTTTTTCGAACCCATTACCCCGGTTTTACCGTTGTTCTCCCAGACGGACTCCATCCTCGCTCGCAGGGAGGCTTTTCCAGCTCTGCGGTTCGTCACCGTTCTGTTGAATGTGTGCCTGCCACAGGGAGATGTGGTTAGCGAAAAGTTCAACGCAATAGAGACGATCAAGATGGGAATGCCGTTGCTCTCTGATATGGGCATTTTGAGAGTAAACTGATGTGATAGCAAGCGATGACGCGTCAAACGATAGAGGCAGGTCTTCCAATACCGGAGTCGTCAAGGACAGGCAGTGCAATCGAGAAGGAGCTGGAAATTTTACAGATACGACTTTGCACTTAAATTAGCTACTACTATGTTGGCTTTTACTAGCTCAAGAAGCATCAGCATTTTAGTCTCCACAGGTTTCTCAATCCAAGCAACCTCCAAAACCTCGAAACATTGGGACTCAGAAACGTATGTGTCCTTGTGTGGAAACCCACCGCCCAAATAGCGTAAGATGTACACGCCGACTTAGCCTAACTAGACCCTGAACAGCGGGACTATTCCATTGCAGTTTCCGGACGGCGGGAAACCACTTCCGGCTTGCGTACACGTTTTTCGAACGTAACCCCCCCTCCTTGTACAGGCCTTCCTTATTGAAATATCACACCCAACTCCTCACACTGTCTGGGGAAGGATCTTCGCGATGGACCCTTACGCGCATGGGATCAGAGAAAGAAAGGGTAGGTGTGGATAGGGAGATTGCGTTGTTGGAAAAAAAGTTGGCGGATGTGCAGGTTTGGGAGGAGAGGGTTAGGGAGTTGGAGGAGATTTTAAGTGTTAGGGCTGAGAGGAAAGAGGGGGAGCGAGAGTCCTTTTTGTGTAAAACTCGCGATAATTCCCTCCCAATGACTTTATGCGGTCTTCAGAGGGTTAGTTGGCGCCAACATCGAGCTGGCTCTGTTTGGAGGTGGAAAGCCTAGCTACTATTCGGTTGTTACATCTGACAGGTATACAAAAATACAAGAAAAAGTACGAAAGAAATGACATACGCCGAAGGGTGGGCAGACGCCCCCCCACCCCCACCGGTTGTGGCTTTAGAGGTGAGAGTCTACGACGGCCGTCCGCGTAAAACCGAGGTGCGCAGCTTCCTCAATAGTTACTCTCTCCAAGTTCAACCTCGTCGTCGTCAAGTTCCGCGTTTGGCTCTGAACCATCATACCCCTCCGATTCATTGCAACTTTCAACTCTGCTTTTGTTCGGCCCTAATTATCCTCACAATGCGCTTCTTGCATAGCAAAGGCATCAACTTCATAATCGTCCCTATCGTCTTGCATACGTTGCACTGATCACTGCATTCGACCAGAATGGTGGCAGACCGCAGAGCCGGAAGGTTCTCCCCGCGAGCAGGTACGGAAAGTTTTAAATACAAGGAATTGGGTCGGCAAACAATGTAGCAGTGAAGGTTAACTCTTCAAGGGCCAACATTTGACGACGATGCTTGAGGAGATTCTTTACCCTCGACAAAGCGTTCCGTGGTTCACCGAGTATGGGGGCAGAGAGGCGAAAATGAGCTTTTTGCACTTTGGTAAGGCCTGGTAAGGCCGCTCAAATTAGAGGCGACGAAAAAACATTCCGAGCACATTGCTATGAAAAGAGGTCAACGAGAACGCAACATATGGTGAAAAGCCGATGATCTGACCTGGTATCTCAACGACGTTCAAAGAGCTGGAACAGATCTAAAATATTTTCGCAAAGTCAACGCATCCGAGCGGAACGACAAGGCGGTGCGGATGGGACCTGTCAAAAAGGCAGTCCTCTCTTGAGAACCAATCAGCGTAGTCACTTCCGCGTAATTTCAGTAAGATGAGCTGTGACTTTGGCAAATTGACACAGGACAAGTAAGAGCTGAACTAATCCAATTCTGATTGGCTTGGGGTTGGAGATTGAGATGCTGTAAATGCACAAAGGAAGCAAACACCGTAATTGACAGGCGAATTGTTTTGACTAGGCTGAGACTTATCAGGACAGCAGATTCAAGGACGCCCGTGATAGTGTCCAGAACCTCCTGTAAAAGCTTGTTCCAGTCCACCGTGTCCATCCCAAAGCTCCTCAACTTTAGAGCAATGTTGGGAAGAAACGTCACAAGGTGACTTGTTTGAGAATTGAGCCAATCGCTAGGATGATCGGGCGGAAGTGGGAGTTTGAGAGGATGAGGAGAACCAGGCAGTGTACGTAGCCAAGCAGATGAGAGGCTTCAACCAGGTGACTGAAGGCCTCAATGGAAGACTTTAGCTCTCGTTTCGAGTTCGTGGGGATGAAAGATATCGGGCGTCGACATCCTCCGGGACCTTTGTGTTTATGAGGGGTTCTTAGAGATACGCCGAACAGGCGGGATTGGCTTGGAGCCACAAAAGAGCAGCATACGAGTGTGGCTGTTTTAAGCGAGCTTGACTGACCACTATCAACGAGATTGTCCATCACGACGTCGAGGAGCTCCCGTAGAAGACGCCATCTATGACGAGAAGGCGTGGTATATCATGTTTCCCTGGAACGTATGAAAGACGAACCGTTGACGGACTGCCACCTGGGTTGCAATAGATTCCAAAACCTTCAGCGTTCGGAGTTGGAGCCTTGTTCCGAGGCTCTTCTCTGAATGCGCTCAATCTATCTTGCTTCTCAGTACTTATGAACATCCTTGAAACCCTCCGAAACGGATGTTGCGGCAGCGCCAAGGGTACATAGATGTGCCACTTTCGGCTGTGTTTGAACATCAAAGACTTCGGGCCCGAGATCTGATCAGATGCGTTCTAGTCAGTGAATCCTTCCACCATGGCATGCCGCAGGTACGCCCCACTCCCCTGCCCTATCGTGCTTCAGTGAAACTGAAATGAGTCTCAAGAGCGACCGGGCAAAGTTTGTAGGATGTCGTGTTGGTGCTCCTCGCATTCGTGGCTGCGCTCGTGAATGCTGTTACTACTCTGACAGCGAAATCCAATCGAAAGAACGATGGGATTATCTTAAATCCTACACGGGAAGCCAAGATCCACTCCTTCCGACCCGAACCAGCCTCGCCTCAATTCCTCGCTCCAGCAAGAAACCACACGTGCCTGAGCCCATACCGCCCAAAGTTCGTCTGCGTCCCTTGCCGACGAGTATTCAAGCTTTCGATGCTCGAAGGGAACAAGTACACAGCTTCGGACTCTGAGAGCCGTCCAGGATGGTGGTACTCCTCAACCCCTGCAAACGGGTTCAAGGAGACCGACCCCGTGGCCTGCTGGACGCCCTTGGGGAACTCTCGATGTCCGCGCTGTGCGGCAGATGGAACACCTGTTGGAGGGAAATTTCAAGTACCTAAGCAAGACGACGAAAAAGAGTGGAGAGGGGTGGAGGCGCTTCTGGGGCATGGCGAAACATTCACCTGTTGCATATCACGCGAAGAAGAGGAAGGAATCATGCAGGGCGCAAAACTCGAGATGAAGCGAGTGGAGGGGCGAGAATCTTGGCAAATAGAGAAGAAACGTAGAATTGAAGCGTTACGATACATGGGGAAAGGATAACGCTCTCTCCAGTATATGAGGCACCAGGTGTACGTGGCTTGCTGAGGAACCTTATTCCTTCGAAAACGGCTTGCGGTGCATCGTGTGCCTGTGAGGATAGTTAGCAGAGGTTCGTCGAAGGTAGAACTCATATGGATGGGTCAGTATAACTAGGATTAAAAAAGACACATTGCGCAACATCCTTCTCGAAGGAGGGCGTTCGTTTCAATAGACGAATGTCTCATCATTTGGAAGCGGTGGATGACAAGGAACACTAACGTAGTACTAGTAGTCCAGATGAGAGATGTTCGGAGACCAAAGCCTACTGGACATCGAAGAACGACAATTTGAGCGAGTGAGCGATGAAGCAGGACTCGGAGGACAACCAAGAGTTGGTTATGAAAAAAAGAATGCCACGATTCTCACGCAGCAGCCAAACACAAACAAAACAAGAAGAAAAATGGTTCAATCCAGGATCGAACTGGAGACCTTCTGTGCACAACAACCGACTAGAACCAGATGTGAGACAGAAATCATAACCACTAGACCATTGAACCCTCCATATCCAAAAATATCATCCTCCAATCTCAACTCATTCTTGGGATTGGGCCCTTTTCTCCCCCAAGCCTTCTCTTCCTCCCATCCTGTCTTAGGTCTGGCTTAAATTTCCACTTTTTTGACTCCTGACAATGACATTTTTGTTAAGTTGATTTTCCTCTCACTTAGTCCATTAATGTTTTAACAGTTACATCTTACACTCAATTCGGAAAACAGCTGGCACCAAACCGCCTGGTCTTGTGCCAACGCATTTTGGAGCCTTGCCGCTCCACAGAGATACCTTGTTTCTATAGCAATAGTCAACATTGCTTGAATCTCCCTGCTTTAGGACGATGCTGCGCGCTAAAGCTGTCCAGTACTTATACTTAAGTCAGACGCCAACTTCCGCTCCTTGATATTTTCCCTCCCAATTCTCCCGTTTTCACCATCCATCTACGAGTATATCAGACGTTCAAGCCGACTTGATGTTCCAACAAGGCTCAACTTATTACAATCCCGTCACTGTCCGCCAGCGGGTTTGTCACTTTTCAGGTCGGATTTGTATCGCACCATAACAATGCATTCTCAACATCACATATTCTGCGCTTCCCACTCGGTTCTTCATAGGAGACCTGGAGTTGCTATTTCGTGGAAAATAGGTCATCTGAACCATCGATGATCTGCGGTGCCATAACGGCGCCCCCGGCACTCCCAACTCAATGTTTCGCCGCTTGGGAATCGCGACATCGAGACGACTGATCAACATATGCCCGGGGATGCCCCACGCCGCTGTGATCTTTTTCTGTTCAAGGACACGACGATACATTTGGAAACTCGGAGAACGCCGCCATGGTCGCTCATGTGCCCATTCATCTCGTGAGATTCAGTGAAATACTTCCCAATACTTCTATTGACGGGCTTTCACAGTTATGTAATTTGCCTCTGCTACTCACTTTATTTTTGACGTCCACAAACCGCGTCATGACGCCCACCGCAGGTTCCTTGCTAAGTAATTCAAGTTCTCAGCCGGGTCATTGAGTAAGCATTCTTGTTCTCTGTTTTCCCATTGTTAGGACTGCGGTGCTAGATTAACTCGATGCAAGGTGGAAGGTTCCCGCGAGCACCACCACACTAGACGCCACTGCAAATCCTACCAGTTACGTTTCACGTTGGAGGCCGGGAGTTAACACGTAGGGATGGTTTTTGTCTGTTTGTTATTTACTAGAGATCTGACGTTGGCTAGCATGTGTTGACGGAATAGTTTCCCGGGAGTAGGGCCACCTTTGATATCGATACACTCGTCAAATTATTATGCCAAGTCCGGAAGTCCCACCAAGGCGGGGGATCTCATGTCGGTGGAAAGTGGGATATCAGACCCAACTCCCGAAATGCGAAACCATTCCTCAGAGTGGAACTCAACGTTTATGATTTGCGTGCCGTTAATACAAATAGTATGTCAAGAAAATACAAATGCTAATGCAATAGTTCGTTGGTTGGTAGATATTAAATATTTCCAATAACTAGCTGTCCTTGGCATCTGTAATTGAGACTAAGAGCGGGCGATGTGACCAACCAGTTTTGAGTCGTAGCTGCTGGTAAAAGTCATCGGTAACCGTCTTGTAGGGACCAAGTGCTTTGGCTTTAATCGTGCAGAGTTCTCGCGTCGCCATAATCCACGGAAAGCGGCTCCATCCCTCTTTCTCTGAGCATTGTTCTCGATCGTAGATATAGGCATATGATGCTCGCAGGCGGGAAAGGGTATCTTCATCAATGATAGTCGGAAGATCCTCGAGCTTTGGTGACACGGAAAATTCTAGCGATAGAGCTCGTAGAACGTCTTGGCGATCACTGATACTTCTCTCAGTGAACGAGCTATGTTTCCCAACTCCCCTAAGCATTCTTCCATGGGTCTTAAACATATGCTGGACATGCTGCGAGATGACGGCCAAATCCTTGCGCTTGCTCCTGATTGTCCCTGGATCATCTCCCCGTTCCGCCCACGCGACTGCATTGTTCCAAGGCGCAGCAAGGTGGTCGTCATCCTCAACCCTGAACTTCGAGAATAACGCTTCGACATCCGCCAGCAGACCGTCAGTTTCCTTCTTCACCATGATGCGAAGAATGTCCATGACGAATTCTCCATGGACGTATGGTGAATCTTTCCGGCGTTGAAGATACGGTAAATTGGTGGTATCGATTTTTGAGCCTCTGTCTTTCTTTTTTTTCTCGGCTGCTTTCCACTGGGGGCCTCGAGGATGATAATACTCCCTCTTGTCCCCTTTGATCGTCTCTGGCTTGACTTTCCAGCCAGTTTTGGGGCTATCGAGAACCTTGCAAAATCTGATAGAAAACATCAAAAGTAAGGAGACCTAACGAAGAAGAAATGACAGAAATACTTACTTGTAGGCTAGTTTAACGGTACGAGGGTGAGCATAGCCTAATTGGTATATGGCATTGTCGTGCATCGTTGAGTATTGGCCAACAAGAGACGTGTCGCGGAGGGCACCAAGCAGATAACTTTGCATCTCCAGTGTCACTGAGGAAGGCGTCATGGACCTCGTTCGTTGAAGAAACTCAGATCCTGTTTCTTTCTCTTGGGTGAAAGCCTGGTGAATATTTTGTGGCTCGTAGGAATGCTTCTCGTCTGGCATCTTAAAGTTGGAGACGATAAGTATGAACCAAATAACTAGAGCTTTATCGCCATCATAGTCACCTTAGGACATATTAGTTTAAGCTGTAACTAAGCAACAAACACCACACCTCCCGCGAGAAAATCCAGCAATCGCCGGAGACCTTGAACCGAGCAGACGATGACGTCCAGAAAGTTCCGTAGAAGGGGGTGTTCAACTGCCTTGACCTGATAAAAAGACGGAATGCATCAAGGAGAATCATATTAAAGTCATAACAGAAAACTACCTTGCGAACATCAGTAGGAACCTTGCAAGGGTTCCTCGTAATCTGATACGAGCATTAGCAACAAACTGGGATTATAGTGAGAAACAATGGAGATCACCAAAACATCACCAAGAATTATGTCAGTATCCAAGCCATCAATTCCTATGAGATTTCTACGGGAACTCTTGATCTGTATTTCGTCAGGACCAAGCACCCCATACGGATCTGTAGATACATCAGATGCATCTCCGGAGCAACAAGCAGACTCACCTGGGACCACAAAAGCACTTGCACTTTGTTTGACTTCAAAGCGTATGTTTGAAGACCGGTTTTCAACTTTCTTCATGATAACTTGCTTCAACTTCTCTCGGAGAATGGGGCTCGTTTGAGGGCTGAATCCGGAGTCCAGTAAAACCATTACCGTTTCTTCGAGAGTTGATGGGCACCCCGATATTTGATCGCCCCACCAAGGAGTAGAGCGATAGTTTTTTCTGCTATCAAGCTCGTCCTCGTCCGCCTGCTCATCCTCCTCTTCATCGGGGGATCTGTTGCTATATCCTCGCGCACGAGCCTCGCCGACGGCTTCCCGCGCCCGACGGCCAGCAAAGACACCTCCCGCACGTTCGACATTAGCCCACAGGTCAAACATTGCGTTCGGTCCCTCCCACGTCGTAAGACTTGTTACCATCTCCTGAATGCTTTCCTTCATCAGATCAAGAAAAATATGCTCGGGAACTCCATTTTCATGGAGATTAATGATGGTTTCGGGTGATAATCGAGCTGGCGTTCTCAAACAAGACGTTCGAAGGAGGTCAACAGTCAGCATTGCGGGGTCGAGAGGCTGACCCGCTGGGTACTTGATTTTGGTCTGTGAAGGTCGAAACCACATCCGGCGATCATCGTTTATCGGCTGCTCGTCTTCTCGGATGAGCGACATCCCCTATACATTTAAATGTTTCGCATATGTTCAGAACATTGAACGCGGGATTAATTACCTTGCAACCTGCAAAGCGAAATTGAAAGGCGCTTGGGAGCAAATCCAAGTTGAGTCGATGAAGCAAAAACAAGTGAACGGGCTTGTTGCTGTAACCACACCCGTCGGTCATGTCGGAACCATTCAGCGAGACTAACACAGATTTTCAAACGGGGCACTTTGAAACAAATCAGTGAAATGGCTTACCAACATCATCCTCAAATCCGATGTTCCCTTGAGGAATTCGCGGACCCGGGACCGAATTTGAAAGTCCAAGCACAGTGCGTGCTGCCCATTTTGTCATTGACTGGAACAGATATATGATTAGAAGTACGCCGTCGTTGAGGTCGGCATCGCTTTACCTGCTGGCTGTTTTCTTGCAGCGGGTTATGCCACATGAGAAATTCTTGCAACGACAGCCCCGGAAGGTCCGACCCTCTTGAGTCTAGGCCCGGACAAGGTTCGTTCGTCCTAAACAAGAAAACAGTCTGATCCTTTGCATAGAAAGTTTTGAAAACGCGACCCCAAAGCACAAAAGGTCTCTTGAAGAATAGACCAAGGCCGTTTTCACTCTCATGGAAGACATTCAATGGAACTTTGATGCGAAGAAAAGACCAGGAGCCAAAACGTCGAGTGAACCGGCACGACGCGCCTAGGACGCAGTCTTCTAGAACAATTTTGTATTGCTTTGCGCCAACTTTCTCCAGCTTCGCTCGGAATTCTATCTTCCCCCCGTACCAACCGGGATAGTCAGGGTTATTGCCGAGACCACCAAATTGGTCCTTGGCCAATACGTCTTCTTCGACGTCCAACTCACTCCACGGCACCTGAGAAATGCCAAGGCATAACGCCAATTACTGTTGATGAAAAAAGAATTACCGTACCTTGGCAGCCTTTTCTCGTAAAAAGGCAGGGTGTGATTCCAAGGTCTTCGCTTCGCCCGAGTTGGGACCCTTCAGAGTGTTGAAGACTTTAGGCGCAGTCTCACTATTTTTTCCTTGGAGGGTGTCAAGTTTAGCCGAAGTAATATCGTCGTTCGTGATGTAATCCCTCGAAATTAGCCTGGCTATTTCATATGCAACCCCCAGTTTGATCCCTTTTTGGTTCATCATTTCTTCGACAGAAGGGTCGTGAGCCTAACAGGTAGTCATTTATTTAAGCCAATAAATGAAAAGCAGGACTTACGATTATGTATGGTTTTTCGGGATCAAATATATCCGGATCCGAGCGATGGCTTTTCATAGGTTTGGTAGATTGGATAGAGTCAGCGTCCGAGATGTTGCTGGCCTTTCTCTTTCCTAAGTAAATGGAGCTCCGGGAACTCTCATTCGTGTCCGACTGGGTGGAATTAGCTGGAAGCAGGGGTTATTGGGTTACGGAGACCGCTTATGTTGGATGACGCTCACAAAGATCTTCGTAATTTTGAATAGCTGATAGATCGTCCCCATAATCAGTTTCTGCCTGGGGTGGCAATGGTCAACGCTGGGGTTTTACAAGATTCAAGCAAACACAACCAAATACCTCAGAGAGCGGTTGTGGGTCATCATCTCTAAGTTGAAGAATCAATTCGGAAATATCTTCCCCATAGTCTGTCTGTTTGCAAATGAGTATGCTGAAAAGATCTGAGGACGGGCAACCAGCGCCTGTGCGAACCTCGCCGTCTTCCTCGAGGGACGCTCCATCTAATAAGATTTATTTCAGATGCCATAATTATCGATTCACTTATGACGACGCGACTAACCATGATTGATGTCGAAATCTACTTCCCACTGCCAGTCGCCATCGACAGTAGACTGAAGCCCAGATTGAGATTCCTGAAACGCGTCTTGATAAAAGGGCATGCCGCAAAGGAGCTAGTGACTGGGGAACGTCGAACGTGAATATTAAGTTTGGACGTGTTGAAAAAGTCATGACTGAATCGGAATGTCTGTTGATGCGTGTCACATGCCATGCTGTAGAAGGCCTTCTTTATTCCCACCGACAACTCTCAAATTGAGGGCTGAACAGATCTGAAAATTGGCTCGTGTCGTCTCCCATCATATCAAATCATAAATTAAGCGTTGTATTTCACACAAAAGTAGTTGATTCCAGCGATACCGAGGGAAAGCATTTGTACGGAACCGGGACCACCCTATGCATCAATCGCACATTTTGAAAGGTTCCTATAAGTGCAATGGTGTTAGTTCACTTGGTTTATCAACGCGAGGTTTCATAAGAACTTTGTCAGCTTTCCGTTCTTGACTTGAGCCCAAGCGGTTCCTTTCCGATAGGTAGTCTACCAGAATGGACTGCAAGTCGGGCTTTCAACGAGACGCCCTGAAGGGCATCTCTCCAAGATGTGAGGTTCACATCATAAGTTGGGGGGTAGATAGAAGAATCACTAAGCGGAGGGGCGTCACTCACGTTGCAGCAGCGGTCTCCCTTATAAGAGAAGTCGACGTCGAATAGGACCCAGAGAAAGATGAGCATGACAAGAACCCACGCGCAACGCGAACCTATGAAAAGAGAATGAGTGGCAAGTCCGGATTCTCTTGAACTCTGTCAAAACTCCAACGTCATAACAGGGCATAGTAACACTACTCACAGGATTGACATTGCAGAAGCCTGTAATACCAAGACAAACCGGACCCGAAGAGCAGCACAAAGCTACAATCTACGTCATCCTTTGGCGGGGAACTGCGGCTGCGCCAGTCAGCCATGTCATACGAGAGACACGGGCTATTCGTATAAGATGTTGAACTTGCTCATTGAGGAAGTGTTTTGAGGAAAGGGAAAGCGGTATTAGAGAATCACGCTTCAGCGTTCCGTTGGCATCGGGGTCAGTGTTAATCACGCTTCCCTGCTTGCGCCAATGATTTTTGGGGTCGTAAAAGAACGAGGAAGAGTTGCTGGTGGGCGAGCAAAGTTGGAGCACAGCTTTTTCTCGCCATTTGTCCATGTTTGTTTCTACCGGCAGTCGGGAAGTGGAAATGAGAGATCGGAGGCCCGATTGCTCACTGGATGTGAAACGCTCCACCTAGGCCTGTAGCGAAGGGTATAGCATTCATGGAGTTTCCCCAAGATCTACCGCGCTGCATAGCCGAATGCAAATTCTGGATTTCAACGGATCCTTCGATTCTCCGACGAGCACCTGGTAAATTTTAAATACGATTTGCTGAACAAGAGTAGCTGTGAGGCGGGCTTAGCCTTTAGGCTGTCGAGTAGGCAAGCATTACCTCGTAATCGAAACTTGTGCAATCTGTGATTCGGTACTCTACACCGAGTGTTCGCGAGTCTGACAGATGCCAGAGGTCATCCGTTCGCAGCGGGACTGGTATCACTGGCATTCCCCACGCCTAGGAATGTTATTCTCTTCAGAGGGCAAAATATTGTGGTTTTCAGCTGCTTTTTGCTCCCAAGCTTAGTTGTAATTCAGAATCCCCAATGATATTCCCCTAGTAAACCGGTAAAAAAGTAGGAAAGTTCGACAAAGGTATACATATGTACAAGTACAAGAAGATGGTTCGGGATGAAGGTATATGTACAAGTACAATGCAATGTCAATAAATGAGTTTGATAAGTTATTAAATGGTATTGGAACGGCCCTTGACTCGCCGAGCATCGGTGAAGGAGGTGACGGACGTGCGCTCGCCCCCATCGGAAGCCGCGTACTTCTCCACAATACTCCCCAAACAGAGGTCCCAGCAGAAGGCCTGTAGGCGGCGAGTTGCTGCAAGTCGCTCATGGGCCTCCTCAGGGGTAACCGATGAACCGTCAAGGCTGGAAGTGACAGACACATTGATGTTTTTGAGTTTGTCGTAGAATTGAGGCCCCCGCTCAACCTTGAGGAATAAAAAGTCCTCCAAGGCAGCACAAGCGTCAACAACGTCGTCCTCGTAGCACTGCATCGACAACGTTTCAATAGGAGACCCAGCGAGGTTGGACATAGTGTCAACGACACTCTCGATGGGGAAATAAGGCGTAATGTGGAGTTTGCGTAGGCTTTGAAGGGGCGTCACAGAGGGTTTGGCAAAGAGATTATCCGATACCGCGGTGGTGAGGGTAAATTCATCAACCGATGGGCCCACGGTAGCCATGATCCGTTCGGTGAACGCATCGTTCGCGTGCTGGCAGCTTCCGAGGTCCAAGACCTCAAGCCGGCATGCAACCGGGGTCGTTGCCCACCGTTCATCGCCGAGGTGAGTGTCGCGAATGGTGAGTTTACGCAAGCTTGGGATGCGAAGAAGGGAGGGTAGGGAAAGATCCGTTCCAAGGAGGGGGTGAGTGGGGATGTCCTCATCTCCGATAACGAGCGGGATATAAGGAAACACGCCTTCTAACTCTGAAGCGTGGATTTTTGATCGAGAGATGCGATCCAGCGAGAGGTCTTCTAGGTTCCTGAGGGAAGCAGCGATTGAAACGACCAGCCTCTCACTCCTGTAAACGCTTCAGCCCCTGGCCAACCAGGTAAATACAACCACTCACAATGGGAAATTTTCTTCCTCGCCGCAGTTTGCGATGTGAAGATGTTTCAAAGCGGTGAGGTAGGGGAAGGGTGTGATCACACTTGTATCCAATGACCCTGCCATTTGGAGTGACAGCTTCACCAAACGAGGTGTAGCCGAAAGCAATGAGATGACGAAGTCCGTTCGGACGCGTAGTGATATCGACTTCAAGATAGCATCTTCTGTAGACAGGAAGAGCTCTTGAATGTGGCTCAAGTAGCCACGAGGCACGTTACCCAGGAAGCGTTGCAAGGCTTCAAAGTTGGGAATTTTAACGCTCTACCATGTGGACATCAGTTTAGACGGAATAGGGGGTATTCAGGAGCGTTTACTCTAAAGATTGCTGGTACACAAGCTCGGTAAGTTCGTTGGTCGACCTTGGACAGAGCTAGAACGTCTTGTTGACGAAGGGGGTCAATGATTGCCAGTTGAATTTCTGTGGGGAGTGTGTGCCAAGCGACGGGGGAGGACATGGTTGTGTTGGGTAAACGAGAGAACTCTGAGGGTGCTTAAGTACCCAAGGCACGAGATAAATCGATAAATCTTGGCCTTGCTCCGAAGTCATCGATTCGACCTTGTCGGAAACAGGAAGATGAAAACAATTGGCATCACTGTGACTATGGCAAACAAGACCACATGCTCCCTGCTCAACTGTTATGCATGTTATGTCCGATATCACCTGAATTCGACCTACACATCGCCCTGGTACCGCAGTGGTACCGCCCTCTCCAAATCCCTTGAAGCTTGACCATTGTGGGGGCATGGCTTTTCCAGTTTGGGCTATGATATTGCAATGCGACACCTCACTGCATCCGTGTCAGACTTTCAAGTGCTCTGATTAGGCTCTGATCCGCGTGTGCATGTTCTTAGCACTTTGCTCCTCCGAGTCGCTCTCAGGCTTTCCGTGGATTGGTTTATCTGGCTCTAGCCGATGTCAGCGTGAATGCTTCCGCACAAGTGGAGCTTCGAAACACTCCTGTTTTATATTCCGCTAGTCACGGAATTATGTGGGGAAGGTGACTTGTCGCTCCCATCAACCCTATACTCGTCACGACGCAGCATCTCTGTCGAGGCGGCCTAGTTACGTAGAAATCTGCCAAAGAGAGTTTAGACACGAAGTTCTTGAGGCTGTAGGTGACAATCTACCAGATTTCAAGCTCGCCGCTCACCTGCACAAGGTCGGATATTCTGCGAAAAGCTTACAACTTTGGCCGCTTGAGGTCGCCCATGCCAACTTACCAATCACGGAATGCTTGCGCATGACAGGCGGCGTTGACGCTCATCGCTGCCCATTCCCGGAGAAGTCGGCGCTAAACGTGTTTACCGAGGCGGTCGGTGCATCCCCAGCGGGCAAGGACCGGCAAGGGATGTGATCGTAGGTGATCAAAACTGATCTTGGTGTCAATCCAATGTCAATCAGTCTTCCCTCAATCAACGATCTTCATATCAACGTTATTGCGATCACTCAAGGCCGTGGCGTATGATCTTGCTCGTTTCCTCATACCTAGGTTCATGCATTGGGTACTCGGAGTACACAGGGTCTGGGTCCGTGGAAGATAATGGCCATGGTCACTCTAAGATCACTTCCAACTTCGCAGTTGTTCTCATCCTCTTCCAAATCCAGCCCAGGCAATCACACATGACATCCGAAAGTCCACCCATCTGTCTGCCTCTCATTAGCCCCAATTTTTAATTGGGTGCCGTCAAGAAACAAATAACCTTGTAAGTCGAAAAGTGTTTTGTGGATATCTGATGGGAGTATCCGTGTGGGCGCCAAGTAGTCTCGATGCCAGCTTCTATAGGGCTTCTGTAGGCGCCAAAATCGCTGCAATAAAGTTCTCTGGATAAAAGTTTTACATCAATAATGGAAAGTGGAAATTGGTAATCTTCCGAGCTTGAACTTAATTCTCGGAGTGCACTGGGGCGATGAGGGTGTCACTTGGGCGTGCTGATGCAACGTTGCGATAGATGGTGTAATTTTCACAATTCACAGGGGGACAACTGGAACATTGAAAGGAATGGTGTAATAGATGTTCGCACAACTGGATGTCAGGTAGCTCTGACGTAAATGGAATGTACCTTGTAATTCTGCGGCACTCACCATGGGTCCAACGCACATTTAAGTATGTACCCACGTAATTCGCGACCTTGGCGCCTTCGACACGACTCGACAGTCATTCGACATACATTCAACGGAACCTCTAAATATTTTTCTAACTTTAACCTTTCCTGCGATTCTGCCTGTTTTCTGTTGAACCCTGCATTTCTTGATGAATCTGCCTTTCCCGATTCTCCGTCAAGTTTTGTTCATCGCAGCTTCCCTTTCATCCTCGGTGGCGCACTCATTCGATCTAACGTTTTTTGATTGTTTCATACTATTTATTTACTCTCTATATATCTGGCCATGTATTTGAATTGAAATCCAGGTTATTTCCAATATTGTTCATTGAGTATTCATCCCAGACTCGTCGATTATTTCGCTAAAGTACTAGTGCCAAGCTTTCGAACTTCTATTGTGTTCACCTCGCCTCCACTTCCATCCGGCTTCTCGTTTTTGCGCATATTCTCTGGCAGCAAACATCACTTCCTTTCCCCTTATCTCACCTTTTTTTGTTTTTATTTGAAAAGCAGCACCCTGCATTTATTCTTTCACTTATTGTAAACATTTTCTTGGCACTTTGAACTGCGTTGAACAGTACACTCATTTCTGAAGTAGCACTATCAAAATAAACTAACGAGGTTACTTATGAGACCTTGATTCAAGGGTGTTTCGTTACGTATTATTAAACAGCATATTGACAGCATAAATACATGGCAGATTAGATATGAATCAATCTGCATGTGTATGTGAAAAGAGGTGTAAAGTAATAATCCAGCATGATATTTTCGCCTGCCATCTGACGTGTTGTTTCCTTCACCCGTCTCCGTTTTGTTTTGCCGAAATTGTCGCGAAAATGCTCCTCACCTCCTGGGCAGGGACAGACGGCGTTACCCGGGGGTGTGGTTGGATAAGATAATAAAGTGACGTAAATTTCGACCCTCTCCCGTGGAACAATTCATTTATCACGGTGGTCAAATTGTGCTTACCTGGCTTACATGGGCGCGCTGATATTCGACTGTCGCCCCTCATTCCCGGCTTGATGTTGCGCCGACGAGGAATGAAAGTGTGTTTTGGAAGGGAAAGGGAGGGATGTAAAAGACTTACAAGTTAGATAGAGGCAAGCGCTCTGAATCAAACCCGCAAATTTGTCCTTTCCGCCGGCGTACCTCGGTTAACACCATCAAACCAGACGTCGACGTCGACGTTCAGAATCGTCCTCTTCGAGTCCGTGATGATAAATGGGGTATCAATATATCAAGGCTAGTGAGCCCGCGACCGACTGCTCTATGAAAAAAATCACAAGCACCAGTTGGTATGACCTCTCAAAAAATACCTGATCGGGTTTTAGGTTTTTGGTGCAAATGAGGCCTGCATGGCGGTTTCAGCTTCAGGTTCGTGCACCTGCGGCCTGCCATGAAAAGTTCGGAACAACTATTTTTTCCTTTACGTCAGGGTTCTTCTAAACCTGGATTGTTGTCGATGTGAAATTGATGGATTTCCGAGGAACATCAAGTCAATTGAATTGAAATTCAGAGCAGGTCACTCAAAACCGCAGCCTCTACAACTCAGAGGCCTACCTCTCTTCGCTTCCCCTTCCACTTCCCGAACACCTCAGCAACATGCCAGCAAGAACGCTGCCTAACTTCGAAGACGACCCTCTCACCAATGCCATCAAGCCGCCTGCAGACGAAACACCTGAAGAACGGCAGCGCCGATTGCGTTCAGAGCAAGACGCGAAGGCCATCTCCGATTCAATTGACGAGGAGTTGGAATCACAACGCGCAGCCGAAAGGAATGGGCAGAAACCGGTCAAGATTCTTCTACTTGGTGAGTCTCCCCTTCACTTTGAACAACGAGCGCCACTCATTGGAACACAGGTCAAAGCGAATCAGGTGGGGTGTTATCATGCCGTTCTTCCACATGGGATCTAATTTGCGCAATTGAGGCAAATCGACTACTTTGAAAAGTAGGCTTCGCCCTAACAACGGGTTATCCATCCGCTGACGTTGTGCGAGGACAGACTTTCAGCTGCTTTACGAACCAAAGGCATGTTCCCTCAACGCATTCAGATGATCATTTTGCTGACCATTCACACCAGGTCTTTCGCACGGAAAGAGCGTCATGGCGGGCAGTAATCCAACTCAACGTCGTTCGCTCAATCCACTTGATTTGGGACGCTATCTCGAAGGGGGAGAAAACTTCGTCTGGATCCCAGGAATTTCCAACGATGTTGGTAGCTCCCCCCGAGCTTCTGAAGATTAAATTGCGTCTAGCCCCCCTCCTTCAAGTCGAAGAGACTCTCATTCGCCGTCTTACGCCTGCTGGATCTGGTGAGACGGAGGCAACCCTAAGAATCGGGAGAGATATGTCGTACTCGGAACGCACGAAAAACTACATGAAGGAGGTCACTGTTAACTCCGCTGTGCAATGGAAAGGGTCGTTTGGTCGCAGGCTTAGCCAGGAAGCAGACAAGACTATTAATTGGGAGGATCCTGATGACCCTGGTCGCATCCTGCATGCTTGTTCTGAAGATATGATACGGCTATGGGAAGACCCAATGACGAAGAAGTTCTTGGAGGCACAAAAACTTCGACTCCAGGAGCTCGCCGGATTGTTCGCTGTTTTGTCGATTCCGGATGGCTTGTTCGCTGACGTGACTATAGTTTTTTGGATTCTCTGGAACGAGTTACGGCTCCCCAATACATTCCCACTGACGGTGCGCCCCTTCCATTGCTTATTTCCTCCGTCTCATGCCTGAGATCCCCAGATGACATCCTGAAAGCGCGCTTGAAAACGTTAGGCGTCACTGAGCATCGCTTTATTCTTTCCGGGAGTGAGTCACAATCATCCTAGGATTATGATTTACTCAAAGCACTCTCAGAGAATAACATCAGCAGGGATTGGCGCGTTTTCGACGTCGGAGGTCATAGATCACAGGTACTCTTTTTCCTCCCGCAGCATTTTGTCTAATTGATGAATCTTTAGCGAGGTAAAATTCCATTTATCTTTCACCTCTCCTAGGTCTTCTGATAGGCGGAAACAATCTCCCCCACCGATAGCTGCCTGGGTCCCGTACTTCGATGATATGGATGCCATCATCTTCCTTGCCCCAATTAGGTAGGGCGATCGTTTCAAAATACCAACATAACGGCAATTCGCTGACGATACTTCAGTTGCTTCGATCAAGTACTTGCGGAGGACCACAGAGTCAATAGACTGGTGCCACATTTGTACATTTTCTATCTTTTTTCAGGTCCCCTGACTTGCTCTCTCTACTCAGGAAGACTCAGTCAAATTGTGGAGCTCAATCGTCTCGAACCCTCTTTTGAAGCACACCAACCTAATCCTATTTTTGAACAAGATCGACATACTGCAGTCGAAACTGGCTTCTGGGATAAAAATAGCCGATTATGTGGTGTCTTACGGAGACCGTCCTAATGACTACGAACACTCATCAACCTGTTGCGTCATCTTGGCTTCATCCTCCCTCACATGTGACTGACCCTGCTGATCATGGATATGACAGATTTGAGAAGAAAATTCTGTATGTGGTTCACTGTAGACTTCTAGCTGGTCGCGCGCTCACATGAAATTTTCAGCCGGTATTCTAAAGGAGAAATCGCCGCTTCCCCGCGTCTTTTATTGCCATTTTACGACGGTAACTGTATGTACACATTAACCTTTTACCTGAACGTCCTCTCACCGCATTCTAGGATCCGAAATCTACGAAATACATCTTATCCAATCGTTAGTTCCTCCTGCTACCATTCACTAATAAAGGCCACTGACCGTCAAACATAGTTAAGGATATGCTTATGAGGGACAATCTCACCAAAACGAACCTCATAGCATGATACCACACGCTCACGCTCACGCTAACTAATCTTGTAATCATCTTGCTAGCTATTGGTACTTATATATATTTGTTGTAACGTTACCCTTAGGATACGATGTAATTTATAACCGAACTAGACAGTCGCCTTCAATTTAAACTCTTCGTCAAGGTCCGTCATTGGAGAAGAGGTGGAGTCAGGCGTCCAACTTGATAACCTTTCCCTTTGCCACCATAATCCTGGTCTAGCAGTCCCATTACTCAAGTCTCTTTCCCACCGCACCTCCATTCGCCCTTCAAGTACTCCATGAGTGCCCCCTAACGCCGAATTCCACACGGCCATGCCAATATTCTCGATCCGTTCGGCTTCAATCTCAGACGCAGATTCTTGCAATGGAGGAACGTGTAAGAGAAAGAACGGTATCGGCGAGGACATAGCGCGTAGGAGAGTCGACTTGGTGAATGGAGATTCGGAAACCAGCAGAGCTACCACCGGATCGAGGGCTGAAGGAGCCATGATAGGGTTTACCCAAGGATGCTGAATTGAGGGTAGAAAGCGGTGAAGCACCCCTTCCAGTTCTCTGACATATTTCGGGCTTGCTTTCTTCTTTTCCGCTTTGCATTGACCAAGTACACGTATCCGCCGTCGCGAGGAGCCGGATGGGCCAGGCAACCACCACCACCCAAGTAGGTCGATACCGCCGTCTTCTTTTCCGCCAACTCGTCTCAGCGACATAGACATATTATCCCGCAGGAGTTTCAGTGACCGTTCCTCGAATGCTATCCCCCGATGGACAGTAGGGAGTGGCTTTGAAGCCCAGTTAAGACTCGACGAGAAGTTCCGCCTTGCCAACGAAGCCCCAAACATCGAATATGGTGATTTCATCACACCCACCAGTGCGAAGCTGAATTTTGTGACCGTTGATGATGGGCTGATGAAGCTGGCGGACATCGACGCTGAGCTGAATTCGAACTCAGTTTAGTTTACCGTATTTATAATCAGTATTACTAACTCTTTGTCTCAACCATCGTCTAGAGCCTCTTGCCGTCTTCATTTTTCAACCATTTTCAACGTTTGAGCACTATGAGAAATAGTAGAAAGCTTACTCCGTTTTTTTTTTGAAGCCTGGACTTTGAAGCTGCAAAATTCCAATAAAAAGGATGGGTAGGATAACCACTGGCTAGGTATCGCCTCAGGAGTCGCCAGAACCTTCCTTACCGTTGGCACAAGAAAATTGGGTGGATATCTATCGGCTGTGGAAGGTATCCTGGTGTGTGTCTTGCAGATTTGTTACAGCGTTACCTGATGGCGAATCAAGGATCTGCCACATATTCTCCCTTTCTCCACTGGAAATATCCCAGGCCCTCGTTCGCAACCTTCAAATGCAGTGATGGCGGAGGAAAAACTTTTGCTATTGGTGCACGCACGGTTGTGAAAGATAGTTCGAAGAGGTTCAACATTCTAGGATGCTCAATGTTCAATCACCAAACCAATTCTAGACCGAATCTATAAGGTCCAGCCTGAATATCCTGACGGTTATCTTAGACAATTCAAGGAACTCCTTGCTTTGGGTTAGTGTCTTGGTGCTTTCATGATATTCAAAATAGGCTTACTTTGTTCTATTTGAGCGCATTGTATTCTACAGACTAACCGAACCGGCAGACGGACACCGATAAACCACTCCAATTGTTCCGAATTCACGCAGCCCTAAGTCTTATATCAACAACAGTGAACTTCTACGGCGTACGGCATCAGGTGGCATCGGTGAGTTTCCATTGGCGACTCCGTCAACACCATCTATCCTACAAAATGGGTTTGGATACTACACTGCCCTCCCTGACGTCCAGGAGATGAGTGATGCTCGATAATCATTCCCGCACAAGAGAGCTCGATAGATTGACGGAAGACCAAAACGCGGAGAGCTGGACTCTTTGCCCTTGAACGTCGGCTCCAGGACGACGCTTCTTGGCCGACATTTTGTGGAGATTCGAGAGGACTCGCCAAAAGATCTGCCGCATAAATTCTGATGTGCTTGTTCAGCCATGGACGTCCTGTTAATCTTCCCCCTTTCTTCGTCATCCTCACATCATAGTGTCTTCGACACGTGGCTTACAACAACCCGCGAATCGTACGTTTAAAATACCTAGCAAGTCTTTCACTGGGTTCATCCAACTTCGCCGCACAGCTGTCACCGTAATTCTTTGCCAATTTTGAGAAGCGAACCCTCGGGGGGGTTCGTATACTCTTGCCGCTCTTGCGCGACTGCAGTGACCGCGGCATGGTGAACGAGGTAGGCACGCTGCAATCTGTCGGCGCTCAAGCGTTCGTAGTGTTCTAATTTGGGACAAAGGTGAGTGAGATTTTGACGTTTCTGTGGCTGTTATTTCCATTCTGCACCCTCGAAACGCCGCGTGCTTTACAACCTGTTCTATTGTTGCGCTTGCTGCGGTGATTCCGACGATTTAACGCCCCCCCCCCCTTCATTTCCTGACTTGAGGTATGACGGCCAATATCCTGAATGTTACGAGACATAAGATTTAGTCGGTGGCTGCAAGCTGCATTGCACCTCGATTGCGCCGGACCAGCGAAGCTCTGAACTAAAAGGTACACTGAAGCGACAGGCCGGACTGCCATGTGTTGCTAATGGGGATATTGGAATGGAATCTCTGCCTCGTGGTCGAGCAAATACAGCCCAAAATGGGAACCCGCAAATGCCTTGACTGGGCTCGGACTCATACCTATAATTCGCGAAATTTCTCCTGGTGGTAAAACTGACACGGCATACTGATAGGTTTCTCATCTTTCGGATGTTCTACTTGTCGGACGTTTTACGCACAACCAGTGGAATTTGGCTTCGCAATGACGTCGTGGCCGTCACCCGGACTGACAGCTCCCACAACAGCGAAAAGGTAGGAATTGATCGCGTTGCTGTGAGGCCTCGCCCCAGCCATGCAGGCCTTTATTTATAGTGGCAGGTCGTTCCGCTGAGGGTCCCTTGTCACCAATTCACCATGAAGATGTACAGGCAGTGGTCCCTTCTTCTGTTCACCCTCTTACCTGTGTGCTGGGCTTACGACATCGTCCAGGACTATTCAGGATCCTCTTTCTTCGACAAGTGGGACTTTTACGGTAATTGGGATAATCTGACGCTCGGCGAGTGAATGTCAGTCAAGTGCTGATGATGTTGTTAGCTGAACTTTTTTTCCGGTTTAGGCGACGTATGGTGGTTGGGAAGGCAAGATGCTTTTGCACAAGGGCTCGTTTATGTAAACAACGCTGGTAATGCCATTTTGAAAGTCGACGACGTTAGCAATGTGGCACCTAACCAAAAGCGAAACACGGTAGGCGCCTTATTTGATTGCTTTTTTGGTAATTCTTTAAATTGTATAGGTTCGCATTACAACCCAAGCTGCGTATAATGTCGGGAGTTTGTGGATCGCGGATATCATACATCTTCCATTCGGTTGTTCAGTGAGTATGTATCCGCATATCTTTCACATCTGAATTTATTTGTAAGGTATGGCCTGCCTTTTGGACCAAAGGATCATTGTGGCCAGATGATGGTGAAATTGAGTGCGCCTTTAATCAGATATTCTTGTTATACTCGACTTACGACATCGACAGCATAATTGAGGGTATCAATTTAGTGAGCCAGAACCAAATGGCTTTGCACACCCTTCCAGGATGTTACCACAACACCACGCCTTCAAACCAGATGGGTATATCAGATCCAACGAAGGTGGATTGCTCACAGCCATCTGGCTGTGTAGTATTGGAGTCGGCACCGAATAGTTTTGGTCAGGGATTCGCAAATGCGGGTGGAGGCGTTTTTGGGGTTCAATTTGATGTCGCTGGGTACGTCTTGGAGCATCATTTAATAACAATCCCTTGCTCATTTTAACAGCGTTTTGTGAGTTCATATATTTTACTCCATGATCTACTAGGTCCTGATACAGAGTTGTTACGAGATAGTATCTGGTTCTGGAGTGTAAGTCGCTTTGCTTTGATTGTTTATTTGAATTTAAAGTCACATCAGCGCCCCTCCGTTCCCGCGTCTATCACTAATGCTAATTCAACATCGAGCATCAATGTATCCGATTGGGGTGCACCGTCAGCAAGTTATCCGGCGTCGGAAACGTGTAATATTACTCAGTTCTTTACGCCCCAAAATTTGGTAATTGACATTACACTTTGCGGGATATGGTGCGTTAAAAATACGTTGCTGACTTACCTTTCCCCCCTGATTTATCACGCGCTCTACAGGGCTGGGCTTCCTGCACAATACTTACCACAATGCAGTGGGGCAGGCCCAACGGGTATTTGCGTGAGTTATCCCTTTGCGAAAAAAAAACCAATTCTAAATGGTTGTTCACAGTACAACGATAACGTTGTTGGCCCTGGGGGTCGGTACTTAAATGCTTACTTTGAAATAAAATACGTACGGGCATACACCACAGGTGGCATTGCTCCAACGCCCACTGCTGCTGCCCACGCCTTATTTTCACAGCCGGTGACGTCGACTATCAAAACTACGACCCCAGCTGGGACTGTCCTAGTTCCTAGTCCGTTATTCTTCCCTGGTAACACTGCCAGACGAGGATTGGAGGTGCAGGGATGGGGATTGACGTTAGTCGGAAGCATTGTTGTGATGACGACCTATCTGGTTTGGTAATCCTTCCCATTAAATTCTATCGTGTTTTTGTTCAGATCTTTTGCCGGGCTGATTTCTTTGCATGGATACTACTTAGACATCATCGACACATCATGTTTTTTATTTGCATAGGATATTGGACATCATCAAGACATCATGTTTTTATTTGAGTAGGAGAATATTGGACGTTAGGGCCTCTATTAGTGTCCAAATAATCAGTCGAAGGCAAAATCTTACGTGTATTTTGGGTGCTGTAAGTGGGTTATGTTTCAAAGATATTTATGCCATAAAAGCCGAATCACGGATGCGTATCCCCGTGCACGGTCACGCGGTGCTGTGACGCGATCACGGGCCCTTGAACATGCTCACCGACAATGAGCCGTAGGACTTCGTTTATCACTAATGTTCTACATCTTCTTATACAGGTATCAAAGTTCGACAAGAACTGAGTACGAATGACTGGCCAAGAGTACGGGGATAAAAGCCCCAGCGAAGACGGTTCATACATCCGTAAAATCCAAATCGCTTTCTGCAATGTGCCGTAGCATCACCAACTCTATAGGTTTTTCAATGCCACGTCATCGTCGTCTTTAAACTGGGGGCAGCGATTGGCCCGATAATTCTGGATTTGATCCGCCTCAAATCGATGGAACTCAACCTGAGCAAAGGGTTGGTATACTGAGTGATATGCGAGCTATGTATGCACATGAGGTTGGGTACTGCACGGAGGCGCAAGGAGAGGTACCGAACATAGGAGCAAGGAGAAGCCTTGAGCTTTGATGGTTGAGAGGGACGACGGCTGCAAGAAAGGGGATTCAGCTGAAGGGAGTAGGTCCTCCGTTTGAGCATTGAGCATACTACTAAATAGCGTTGCCCTTATCTTTTTGCAAAGGGAGGTGTCGTCAGCCCTCAGGATGTCACAGAGAGCTGGTGACGTGGATGTTTTCTACGAAAGATTTGTCGTTATTGCCGGTGTACCTTCAATGAAGAGAAGTGACGGCGTTTCCAGGGCGAAGATGCAAGGCGGGGAACGGTCGAGGATAGCCAACTGTTAGCTTACATGGTATTAGCAAAAGCCAAAACAGGAGGAGTACCAGTTCACGTACGATTCTCGCATGACCTCGGAGCCCATAATCCACTCACGAGGCAGGGATCACACACTTCACGCATCTCCAATTAACCACAAACCACCGCGTTGATCCTTCAATCCTGATGTCTACTCGCCTAGTCCATCGATGGCGTTGAAATCCGAAGATGGCGAAGAACCGCAGGCGTTAGGCGAGATTGAATTGGTCCTGCCGCTGTGCTGCGTTTAACTTCCAACTGCCGTATGAAGTCGTTATTTTCCAATAGTGCCTAGTGTAGTGAGGACAAAGGTTGAGTCAGCTCCAATTTCTTGCTGATCGGACTCACTGATTTGCCAGGCCAAGTCACCTATCTCCCTCACCTCGTCCTCGATCTTTTTCTTCCACTCTGTGCTGAATACTTTAGTCTCGTTCTTCAAGTTCTCAACTCGAAGCTCACCCTGTCGGGTCATGAGATCTGCCGAAGCTTGTCGGACTCAGTGGGGCGGATCGCGTTGGGAAGGAAACGTTCGGAGATGCGCCGTGCTGAGTACCTTGCGGCTGTTCGAGGCGAGGGGTGGGGGCAGGCGGTGAATGAGGAATCAATGGGCTGCTCTGAAGAGTTGTTAGCACGTTCACATTGAGCGAGGGAGAGGGGAACGATGGGAGTAGACAGAGTAACATTGGGTGATGCAATACAACCACTCAATCTCGGGGAAAGAGGGAATGGTACTGACGAGTGATAGCGCCAACCAAGACTTCGTCCCTCCGATCGTCTGCCCCCGTCTATAGTTCACTCAGCTGTCCCGAGGATGAATAATGCGCCTAAGTGTACGTATACGCTATCAGGAGGGATCACACGAAAAAGATCAAACCAAAGATACATACGACCTTTATCAACGAAGCAAATCCTACAAAATGAGAAGTTACCAAAACGGATCCAAGTGGAGATGCGGAGAGGGGATTACCTCCTACTCGACCTCAAAATTTTTTATAGGCTTCTGGCATCGGATTTCCGTGTCTGCGAAGGTAGCTAATGGGTTCGTTGAGGAGATGTGTCTGTTGTGGAGGAACTGGTCTGAGGGAAAGTGTGTTGAAGGGTAGTCCACGCCCAAAACCTCTGGATAGACGATTCAACTCGACGTTGCAGTTCATTTTTTGAGTATGGTACTGAGTCTTGCGCAGAAACTTCGGAGTGCCCACAGGGATGATCCGGCAAAATGCGAATGATGCCTGATCGTCATGGAGGTGTGGCGCCCAAGTTCTCGCTTCTTTCCTTCGCCCCCATCTACACCTCTAACATGAGCCAACCAAATGTTTTCCAGGGCGCTCGAAACTTTGCTGTAACTGAAAGCAACATAAATGTCGCCAATAGTGTAAGTGAAGCTCTCTAATGCCTCTTATCACAAGCTAATCAATTGACAGATCAATTACTACACCAGCACAGGCAACAGAACGACATCCGATGCAACGATTCCCGTAAAACCAAACTCAAGTATTCGGTTCACAGGACGGACCGACGTTCTCGCAAAACTGAAGGAACATTTTACTGCCCAGAGCAACGATAAACTCCGCCGTCGAAAATTCTTTTTGTTGTATGGCATGGGGGGTATTGGGAAGACCCAGATTTGTTTGAGGTTCATTGAAGATATGTCTGACTAGTAAGTACTCCACCATACTACTTAGTCAGTGTCTCTGATGGGTCCCCAGCTTTTCCCATGTTTTCTGGATTGATGCATCTTCAATTGGTGCAATAACACAGGCACTGAAGGGAATCTCCAACCTTGCTGAGACTCAGTATTCTGTGCTGGATGGTTCACCTCAATCTGCTTTATGGTGGATTAGCTCTCTAACACTGGGGGCATTGGCCTATATATCCATCGGATATATGCTGAAGATATCGTGATTGACCAATCACGATGCACCGATCACAATTTATTCTGGGAATAAATAGGCCACTTGCCCCCAGTGTAAGAGAAAACTATGCAATGGTCTTTGATAATGCTGATAATCTGACACCTGAGGAACTGGAGCAATATTTTCCATCTGGGCTAGGAGGGAATATCCTGATAACTAGTTGCAACTCTGGACTAAGACATTTGACTTCACATGAGAGTTCTCTTGAGGTGAGAGAGATGGGAGAACATGATGCCACCTCTTTACTCTTAAAAAAGGGGCATCTAAATATATAACAGAACTGTGTATGGGACTTGGTAACTATCATTTAAAGAAATTCTGCAAAGAGCTAAAAGTGATGATTCTCAAAGAGCTGAGGCAGCTAAGAGTGCAGTATTTCTGTTGGCATTGTTTGCTTTCTTTCATTTTGATCATATTACTGAAGAAATATTTTCTTATGCTGCTACTCAAGACCATGAGGAATATGGAGATAATGAGCAGGGGTCTGCTTTGCCTCTGGCAAGCTCCATAATGGACTGTACACTGCTTCAGCTTCACAAAACAGGAAAATGGGATAATTTCATGTTCAAAGAGGGAGTTCGAGTGTTACTGTCTTTTAGCCTGATCAAACTTATTTCATCCAAAGGTATCTATACCATGCATCCACTTATTCATGTATGGGGAAGAGACAGAATGTCCTCAGAAAATAGACAGAAATACTGTTTGATGGCATATGGAATGTTAGCTTGCTCTCTGCCAGAAGACTTCAATAAGCAACCATATCACTGCAGAAGGATTTTAGTCACTCATTTGATAGCCAATATAAACCACAGTGAAATGACAAAGAAGGCAATGGATGATAGATACTTTGATGATGCTCATGAAAAATTTGGGAAAATGTTGAGGGAGCAGGGGTATGACAGTGAAGCAGAGAAGTTTCAAATTCTAGGGCTAGATGCAAGAAGCAGAACTCTTGGTGAGGATCACCTGGATACAATCAGGGCCATGGGTGACCTTGCATGTACATACCAGAGTTTAAGAAGATATGCAGATGCAGAGAAGCTTCAAATCAAAGTTCTACATATGTCAAACAGACTACTTGGAGAAGATCACCCAGATACAATCTGGGCAATGAATAATCTTGCAGTTTCATATGACAGGCTAGGAAAATATGTAGGTGCAGAGAAGTTTAAAATCAGAGTTCTAGATATGAGAAACAGGCTTCTTGGAGAAGATCACCCAGATACAATCACTGCCATGAATAATCTTGCAATGTTATATGAGAGTTTAGGAAAATATGTGAATGCAGAGAAGCTTCAAATCAAAGTTCTGGATATGAGAAACAGGCTTCTTGGAGAAGATCACCAAGATACAATTGGGGCCATGAGTAATCTTGCAATTTCATATTGGAGTCTAGGAAAATATTCAGATGCAGAGATGCTTCAAATCAAAGTTCTAGATATGAGAAACAGACTTCTTGGAGAAAATCACCCAGATACAATTACCGCCATGAGTAATGTTGCAATTTCATATGAGAGTCTAGGAAAATATGTGGATTTGGAGAAACTTGAAGTCAAAGTTCTAGATATGAGCAACAGACTTCTTGGAGAAGATCACCCAGACACAATCCGGGCCATGGGTAATCTTGCAATTTCCTATGAGAGTCTAGGAAAATATTCAGATGCAGAGAAGCTTCAAATCAAAGTTCTAGATATGAGAAACAGACTTCTTGGAGAAGACCACCCAGATACAATCTGTGCCATGAGTAATCTTGCAATTTCATATGGAAAGCTAGGAAAATATGCAGATGCAGAGAAGCTTGAAATTGAAGTTTTAAATATGAGAAACAGGCTTCTTGGGGAAGAACACCCTGATACACTCAATGGAATGGAAAGTCATGCAACAACACTTTCCCATCTACAAAACTATGCAGATGCAGCCAGGCTGGCAGTCCAAGTTGTGGATGTAAGAAAGAAGATTCTTGGAGAAGAACATCCAAAAACAATCAAGGCAGTAGCATTACTTGCAGGAATTAGATCTCAAGCCAACACAGATACTTCAGAAACTGAATCAAAAATAAAAGGTAAGTCTTATCTACCCTAGAGTCTAGTTAATTCACATATTCATAATATTAGCTCATCATCTTTCCAAAATTGCAAGTAGATTTTCCAAAATATGGAAGAGAAAGGTATTGCAATATTCCGACATTTATCACATTATACATTCTTATTTGAATTTTAAGTAGCATGTAAAATAGATCTGACTCACTCTATTAGAAGTTTATCATTGTATATATCCAGGATGGGCATACTCAAACTGTCAAAGCAACATTGCTCATTACATATTTTGAGAATTTCAAACATCTATGGTTGTTAAAAATTATATTGCACCAAGGAAGGAAGTACACAGTACTTACATCATTGAATTTGTTCTATACTGCCAGGCATGTATCCTAAGTAGAAAACCAGCATGGACTCTGACTGCAGAATGATTGAGGAATCAAACTGAGCAGATAATGGACCCCAATTCTGGGTGCCACACATTTTGAAGATGAGGGAAGTTTACTCAGGTGAGTCTATTAAATTAACCATGCATGTGACAGCTGTGAATTGGTGGACCTGACATGTTTATGACTGTTTGATTTTTGATCAGGTTAAGAAGTTAGGATGGCATGGTAAGCCCATTATGTTGCAGGGAGATACCCATATGTACAGGGAAGTGGGTGTAGTGGTTTTCGTGTTCAAAGGCAGGAGAATGTTGAGGACTTGAAATTATACTCGGGATGGGCAACAGAGATTTATGATTGTTCTGGCCCCATGAAAATTATTTATAATCCTAGCAAATGAGAGTTTCAAGAATGGTGCATTGGATTTGCCCCTTTGAGCTGTACAGTGTCAAATTTTTGTGGAGGAAAACATTGAACAGTGAAGGTGCAAAAAGAATTCAAACTTCAAACTTTGCAAGCTGAGGCTGTTTATAAACTCCTGACTTTGCTTGGTGGGCTTCAACCCAGACAACAACAACCACGTCCCCTGTCCTGCCTCAATTTCATGGGCACGACACAGCAAGCATCTTCAACAATCAATGTCGATGGCACAGAAAGGTGGATTGGCTTGTTGATGGAGCACACATTCTAGTTATTGAGCCTGATAATATAGCACTCAGAAGGGACCTGAATGTGGGTTGTACAAATCATTATTTACCAAGTGTGAATGATCCTGTACTCTTCTGAGCGGAATAGTACATAGAACACAGCACAGAGTGAGATTCAAAAAGTGATAATCTCTTGTCACTGAACGTTGAACGTTAAAATCTCAATCACGGCATTCTAAACGCTAACGCCCAATCCAAAAATATTCCCTAGAAGAGGCGAGGTGTGAGAACATATTCATGCAAACTCAGATTGAGAAACCAGCAAGGCCAGAGAAAACTACGCTGGAGGAGAATTTGGGATGATCACAAGGTGGAATAGAAGAACACATCATTTACTCAAAATGCTCACAGATGATAGTAATGAGGAAAGGAAGAGCAAGAGGGCTTGAACAAGAGAGGGCTTTACTAATTCCATTCCTCGTCTTCATCTTGAGTCTTGGCATTGGAGAATGTCGCTGTCGTTTGTTTGAAGGTTTCGTCCTCCCGTCCGGCTGGGAGAGCATCAAGGGCGTCGGGTGCCGTTTCTTAAAATCAGGGGCCATAACACTTACCATGCGTATAGTATCGTCGTTATCGTTGTCAAAAAGGGAGGGGGATAAAGGCGAGGTATGTAGAGGCGTACTCAGCCTACGTGAGATTGGTGGAGCTGACCCGATCGGCGTGGTGGGGGCGTTCCATGCAGAGACGATGCTTTGTGACACGTCCGATAGTAGCACGGATGCTCGTTTTTGACTTTTGGTGAGGCTGTATATAGAAATAAATCACATCAGCATCACAGTAAAAAGGCAAAAAGGAAACCAAAGGGGCGAGGTCGAACCAAGACCTGGGACACTTTTGCGATCGAAAAGCAGGCTCGCCCAAAAAAAGAGTCCGATTGGAAAGGCGGGAAAATATGTACGTAGGATTATCCCTCAACTCCCCCAACTTCTTACCCACACTACCGACCCACGACGCACCTCCACCCGTCAAGACACCCGGGCCAGGGATAGACGAAGGGGGAGGAAGCGAACCCACCCCATTCATACCACGCCCAACCCCCCCATTGGTTTGTGCCGCATACCCATGTCCATTCGTGTTGATAGTCGCCCGCATATTCCCATTCGTCCCCTCCCTGGCGCCACTGCTGCCCTCAACCTTCGCAGTACCCTCAGGCTCAGGAGGTGGTGGCGGTGCCCTTGAGCTCTCGACAGAACTCGCAGTGGTGGTGTTTGCTGTCAACCCAGGCTCGATGGCCGACAACCCACTGTTCCAACGCAGGGGGACGACATCTTTCGAGTTGCGCCGGCGCACTTTGGCTCCCCCACTCAGGGTCAAGTCCAAGCTAGACGTGAAGGTTGCTTCGTCGAACTCCTCCTCGTCAGGCTCTCCTTGGGGTTGAGGCTCCCCTGGAACGGGCTGCTGCGGTTCCACTGCACCTTGTTGCCGGTCTTTGCGCTTGAACGCATGGTCCGGACTCTTGCTCGGAGTAGCAACTGTATCGTGTTCCATCACCTCTGGGGCCGCACGAAAGTTGTCACTTTCCCCAAGCGGTTTTTGGTGCTCTCCAACATCCTCACCTACCAACTCCCTGCCTACAGACGACGCAGCCGTTGAGCTTGAGCACTGCGAATACCACGTCGTCGCACTGGTAGCAGTAGCCTGCGTTGACACTGAAGAAAGACTCTCCGTCTCCCTCGTGTGAGTCCGCCATCTTTGCGTCGTTGGCCCTCCAGTTAGTGGTGAGCTTCGTTCCACCGATAGTGGCGAACTCCGTTGCCACGAAATAACCAAAGGAGAAGCGGACAATGGGGATGGGGAACTGGGAGTCAAGTTCGGATCGGTGATAGGCAATCCAGCCGCCAGGAATCGGTGCATGCCCTCTTTAATGCCTTCTAGCACCGCAGGGCCCGTGAGGCCGGCTACGACGGCGGAGGCAGGGTTGGTGATAGCATTTGAGGGTGTCCTTGATACTGCGTCTGGAGGTGGTTGAGACTTTTCGAAGCCTCAGTTTACGATGCGTTCCCATTTATGTTTTACTGAGCACATATCAATGTGAGCGATTGACATTGGGGAAAGAAGAGAGTTAACACGCACACTGCAACAACCCCTCCTCGTGCATAGCCAGCTGCAATCGGAATTCGAGGCATTTGGACTCTCTTTGGGCAATAAAGAGCAGCAGTTCTGCATGTCTGTTGAGTAAGTGTTAGTTCTGCATCAAAAGGCGTCAATACAAAAAGAATGAGATCAACAAGGAAAGTGCAAAAGAGAGATGGGGCAACAGAAGACCCGTATGAGAGAACCGAAGGTTTGAGGTGGGGCAAAGTGGAAGCCTGTGTGACGGCCACGCGGAAAGAGAGGCGGTTATGAATCTATACCCGCGACTCCTTGGCCGACAACCTGTTCATAACCTCCGCTTGAAAGAGCCACATATGTTCGCCTCAGGAAATGTATCCCCAGGCTTGGAAGGTAAAAACCGGCCATGTCTTGACCACCAACTTATTCACGGGTGGGGTGGACGCACATACGAAGCATACCCCTCGTAGTTGAGTGGAAAGACATAGCCCGCCTTTGTTGATAAGACAAATCCAGTCTTCGGTAATCTCTTCGACGGTGGTCTCTCAGAAGCTGCCTTGGTGAGTTGAAAGGATGGAAGTGAGCCATGGCCTACGGCTCCTTGTCATACAACCAGCCCCAATATCCTCCAGTAGTGTTGAAAACAGCGCATCAACGCTGAGCGCTCGGATCCGATCCTTGACAACTCCCCGAACGATGAGCTGCCTTGGCTGCCACTGGGTCATGGGTGCCAGATAAGTGGGGAGGGTGTAGCACCGCGTTTCTAGCAGAGAGTCGCCTACAATGCTATGAAGGAATGCCTAAATAGCCCGCCTCGGCATCGATAAGACAGGGGGAATGAGCCAAAGAACTCGTGCTGCCAACGCCAACCAAAATATGGGAAGGCTTGGGTCTGAGACGTGGTAATTCCCTGGACGACAACCTGCCATGGCAGACTCCGGTTCAGGGGGGTTTCTCGGCCTACACCATGCTCCCCAATCGAAAGAATAAGAGAATTGGATCTGTGACAAGGGACCAGAGATGGGAAGGAGGAGCGCGAGAAGGAGAAGCGAGGAGAGGGGGTGCAGAGATGAAGCTATAGCATATACAGAGCGTGACTTTGAGTCGTATCAGAGTGCTGTTGGGGGGAGGCAAGAGTTGGGGTTTGTTGGCCGTCGTTTGATAGGTGGCTTGTCGGGTCATACGAGGAAAGGCAAAGATGGCGAGCCCTCCTCAACATCGCGAAGGTTTGGCTAGCGAGTATAGGCTCGTGGGAGATAGTCCTGCGCAAACCGGACAGGGGCCTATCCGGGCGAACGAGTGCTCAGCGCTCAATGCTAAATTATGGTTGACGTTTGTCTTTGATCCACATCCAAAAATACGACCACAAGCGCGTCTTGCGCGTGGCGCAAGCAAAGATCCAAGAAAGAAAAGAAAAAGAGCGAGAACAACGAACAAAATCAAAAGAGAAAACTCCAACTCACTTTTAAGCCAACGTCAACGGCGGCCTCTCCTTCTCCTTCTCCCTTTCCTTCTCCAAGAGCAAACTCGTCCTCTGAATCTCCCAATGTCTCCCCTTCAAAGCCGGGCTCCCCCTCCCCACCAAACTGCTCCTGGACAATCCAGCTCCAACATGTACAGACTGCGTACCGCGCGCACTTGAAGGCGAGCGTGCCGCGTTGTTTAAATTTATTGAGCTTGAAGTGTAGTAGTCCGGGGTCCGGTCAGGGGAGTAATACGATATGGAGCTTTGTCTCCTGGAGGCTCTTGCGGATGTGCTTGGTGAGGGTGACAACGCGGATGCGGATGATGATGAGGTGATTGTTCCATCTAGGAGGTGGAGTGGTCGTGGACCGGGTGAGCGGGTAGTATGGCTAGAGAGTGTCGTTTAGACTTGGTTGTTGATGAGCTTGAAGGAACGGGGTAGTACGACGATGGCACCGTTGTGGATGTGGGCTTGCTCATGGCTCAGATGAGGGGCACGTACACGAACATGATTCACGTCCAGGTGTCGACAACTAATTCCAAGAGAACTAAATTCACGGTCCGTCTAGCATCTATTCCTCGCTGTCCGAAACAGCGTGCACGTTGTGGCCTTTGTTGGTAGGAGCAAATTGGGGTTTAGTAACCACAGTTTGATAGTTTACAGGCCCTCTAGATATGATGAAAGAGGAAGAAAACACTCCCATCCAACCCCGGCATTGCTATTGCTCAGCCAGCGGGAATAAGAGAGTTTGGGTGCATCTTGAAAGATAACCTGACAGGAATCATAATAATCATCGAGTGGGAGAGTTGTTCAACACGCAAAACCGACGATGATAGGATTGGTGCTGTCCTTGATATCTCCTTCAGGAGTACGTCGTGCCGTCAAACGCGTCCTGTGCATGTGCGCAATGACAGGTCCTGATAAGAAGGAAGGCAAACGTCCATGAGCCACTGTTCACAGAATGAGAAACAGAGAAAGACGCACCATGACCCGGCGTCAACTTTCACACCGTCCTTGGCCTGCTGCACTGTCCCAGGCTTCGTCTCAGCCGTTCAACAACCCACCCCTCGTTGCGAGCGTGCCATTCCGAACGTGGTCCCGTGTTAAGTTATGGCGGGGACAGATGTTTCACTGTCGGAAAGGGTGTTAGCATAGGTGACGAGACGGTGGAAACGGCATACCAGACCATGAAGGGGGGTTGTTGACAGAAATTACATTGTCATCGACTGGGATATCTCCGACTGTCTTACAGACTTGCTGCAAACTCACCTCCCTCCCTCCACTCCCCAGGATAGAAAATCTGGACTTTTCTATTATTGGCCAATCGATTGTATAATGTGTTTTGGTATAGGTTCAGTATTGTTTTTGCCACGCTGACAGAATTTCAAAAAACCTCGCCAAGAAATTTCGTCGTAATTACATAGATTATCAGCTTGACGAGGATCTACCTACCACCAATATAAACTAGGTTACGATCATCACAACTAGATGCCCATTGCAAATGGTTACATTTACTCCCAACGCAGCATAAAGGCATGGCCTCTTTCCCGAAGCAATTCCCTTTAGCGCAGCCAGAAGCTCTCCAGTTCCAACCCCAACTCTTTCATTCAGCTGAGGAACCAGCTCACCAGTCGAACGAACAGTATGATTGGCACGGGGCTGACACGTAAGGAAAGAGTCAATGCCACCATAATTTCATACTCGACCTTGATCTTGAAAGAATGGGGTTGAAGACTGAGCACCGGCTTAACTCGAATCGAGGACTCTGCAAAGACATTCTCCTTTGTATGCCACATACCCGTAGAGGTGCGTCCCCAGACCCGATAGGACGTTTCTGCAGGACCTTGGGGGTACTTCTTTTCTTCGTGCGCTTGGCTTTCCAGAACGAAGGGGTGAGTGGCAAAGGAGCGAGTTCGAATGGCTGAAAGTAGGCGGAGAATTCTGGAACGGCCGAAAGAGGAAAGTGAAGATCGGCTGATTCTCCAGACGGAAAAGAAGGCGGAAGTGGGACGGGCCATGAGTTTATACCCTCGACTCCTTCGCCGACAACTTGTTCGTAACGGCTGAGTACGAGACTCCCATACGGTCGCCTCAGGAAACATATCTCTAAGTGTGGAGGGTAAAAACCGGCCATTTCTTGGACCAGCTGATTCGCCTGCAGGCGGGGTGGACGCACAGACGAAGGGTTACGAAGGGTAGCTGAGCGGAAAGACATAGCTTGCCCTTGTTGATAAGGCAAATCCAGTCTTCGGTAATCTCTTCGACGGCAGTCTCAGAGATTGTCTTGGTAGGATGGAAACGAGCCATGGTCTACGGCTCCTTGTCATACAACCAGTCCCATTACCCCCCAGTAGTGTTGAAAACAGCGCATCAACGCTGAGCGCTCGGATCGGATCCTTGAAAAAAACCCCTAAACGACGGCCTGCCTCGGCTGCCACTGCGTCAAGGGTACCAGACAAGTGGGGAGGCGTAGCGCCGAGAGAGTCGCGGACAATGCCCTAAAGGAATGCATAGATCACGTGCCTCCGCATCGATAAGACAGGGACAGGTCGAAGAACTGCCGTGCGGCCAACACCAACCAAAACATGGCAAAGGATCGGGTCTGATCCATGTTAACTTCCTGGACGACAACCTGCCATGGCAGACTCTGGCTCAGGAGGGTTTCTTGGGTTACACCATGCTCCCAAATCCAAAGAATGAGAGAATCACAGGTGTGACAGGGGACCGGAGATGTGAAGGAGGAGCGCGAGGAGGCGGAGAAGCGGGGAGAGAGGGTGCAGTGATGAAGCTATAGCATATACTGTATTGAGAGGAGAGTTGGTATCGGTAAGACAGGGGAAGGCCAAAGAACGGGCGTTCTGCGAACGCCAACAGAATCATGTGCAGAATGAACGCATAGAGCACGGGGCCGACCCTTGGTAGCTCTCTAAATATCGGGATCATGAGTGGCTTGTCGAGTCATGCGAGGATGGGCAAAGATGGCCCGATCCCTCCTCAATATCGCGAAGCTTGACCGGCGGGTATAGGTTCGTGGAAGAGTCTTGAGAAAATCGGACAGGGGCCCATCAGGTGAACGAGCGCTCCAACGTTGAACATTGAAATCCAACATTGAGAATAGGCGGCGTGCCGCGGGGCATTCCGTTAAGGCGAAGCAATTGGCTGTTGAAAGGCAGGGGGTAAGATAGAGTGGTCCACGCAAACACAGACTGCCTGACCACCACGTCCACCGGATACCCTCCCAAAGTTCCCCAGTTCCAACCCCAACCCTTTAATCCAGCCGAAGAACCAGCTCATCAGTCGGACACTGGTTGGCTGAGCTCGCACAAAGCATTGCCCTTTGGAACAGCGTTTCGGGGTTTTGATAATTGGCACGAGGGTGACACGTAAGGAGGGAGGGAGTCGATGCTCTCGAAGAACGGGCCGAAGATTGAGCACCGGCTCGACTCGAATTGAGGAGTCTGCAAACGCCTTCACTTGTGTATTCCACATACCCGTAGAGTCGCGTCCCGAAACCCGATAGGACGTTTGTGTGGGACACGGGAGCAGCGGATGATGAACGTGTGACCTTGCGAGTGCATACGCGTTAGCTGGGGGAAGTTGGGGGAAAGAGGCGTTAGTGACGTGAAGAAGAGAATTGGAAGCGGGTTGAAAGTAGACGGGAGGAGGAAGGGGGAAGGGAAGAAAGGGAGGATTGAAAGACAGAGGGTTGGTAAGAAGAGGCGTAGAGAGAAGAGGGGGGTTGGAAAGACACCACTCCACCCGCTTTGTGGAGGCAACCCAACTCCCCAACTCGCCAATCAAGGAAAAACTCACCCAATCTCAACATCCCAAACCCTCAAAACCTTATCGCACCCACCAGTTACGACAATTGAGTTAGGCCGGCCCCAGCCAATGAGGGAGTAGCACATTCTGCTTTGACTTGAGGAGCCTCGTCTCTGTGTTGGTTTAGGGGTTGACTGTGACGCCACCGAGGTGAAGGGGCGCTGTGTAGTTTGGTCCGGTGGGGGTCCCGGCCGTCTTGCTGGTGGTGCAAGCTTCCACCATGCCCGTTGCGCGAATCTCCACCAAGTTTGTGGGTCGAGCTCTCGCCATCGCATTGATCCCTAGTTCCTGATGTCTAATCGCCTAATCCATCGACGGCGTTGAAATTCGAAGATGGCGAAGAGCCGTAGACATTAGGCGAGATTGAATTGGCCGGCCACTGTGCTGTATTTAACTGCCAACTGCCGCTTGACGTCGTTGTTCTCCAACCGTGACGGGTGATAGCGCCAACCAAAACTTCATCCCTCCGATCGTCTGCCCCCCGCCGGTACCCCACTCAGCTTTCCCGAGGATGAATAACGCGCCTAAGTGTAGGAATCCGCTGTCAGGAGGGACCACATAAAAAATTAAACCAAAGATACATACGATCGTTATTAACAAAGCAAATGCTACGAAATGAGAAGTTAGCAAAACGAATCCAAGTCATGAGGATGCGCAGAAGAAGTTACCTGCTCCTCCACTTCAAATGTTTTTGGGCTTCTGGCAAGGGATTTCCGTGGCTGCGAAGGTTGCTAATGGGTACATTGAGATGTGTCTGTCGTGGAAGAACTGTTCTCAGGGGAAGGGTAGTCCACGCCCAAAACAAAGAAAACTGACCTCTGGATAGACCAAACGGCTCGACGTCTTCGAGTATGGTAGGTGGGCCACTGAGTCCTGCGCAGAAACGTTTACGCTTCTCAGAACTGGGTTCCGAGCGCCCACAGGACAGGTGACAAAATGTTGAGCTGTGCTGTGTGAGCGCTAGGATGCCACGGCAAAATGCGAATGATGCCTCGTGGTCATAGAAAGTGTGGCGACACAAGTGATCGCTTCTTTCCTTCACCCCCATCTGCTACACTTCTAACATGAGCCAACCGAATGTCCTCCAGGGCGCTCAGAACGTTGTTATAAATGACAGCAACATAAATGTCGCCGACAGTGTAAGTGAAGCTCTCTGATGCATCTTATCACAAGCTAATCAATTACAGATCAATTACTACGCTAGCGCTAGCAGCAGAACGACATCCGATGCAGCGATTCCCGTAAAACCAAACTCAAGTATTCGGTTCACAGGACGGACCGACATTCTCACCAAACTGAGGGAACATTTTACCGCTGAAAGCAACGATAAATTCCGTCGTCGAAAATTCTTCTTGTTGTATGGCATGGGGGGTATTGGGAAGACCCAGATTTGTTTGAGGTTCATTGAGGATATGTCTGACTAGTAAGTACTCCACTCCACTATGTAGTCCCTGTTTCTGATTGATCCCAGTTTTTCCCATGTTTTCTGGATTGATGCATCTTCAATTGGTACAATCACACAGGGACTGCAGGGAATCTGCAACCTTCCTGAGGCTCAGTCTTCTGCTCTGGATGGTTCACCTCAATCTGATTTATGGTGGATTAGCTCTCTGAGAGAAAACTATGCAATGGTCTTTGATAATGCTGATAATCTGACACCTGAGGAACTGGAGCAACATTTTCCATCTGGGCTGGGAGGGAATATTCTGATAACTAGTCACAACTCTGGCTTAAAACATTTGACTTTACAGGAGAGTTCTCTCGAGGTGAAAGAGATGGAAGAAAATGATGCTATCTCTTTACTTTTAAAGGCAGCTTGCTTGGATGAGTCTCAGGAAGATTTACAAGCTGAGGCTTCCAAGATTGTGAATGAGCTGTTTTGCATTCCTCTGGCTATTGATCAGGCTGGTGCTTTCATTGCTTTTGGGGACACAGACATCAGAGACTATCTTGATGAATATTCTCAATACAGAGAAAGATTATTATCTTACCCAGCTTTCAAAGGGGCATCTAAATATAACAGAACTGTGTATGGGACTTGGGAGCTATCATTTAAAGAAATTCAGCAAAGAGTTAAAAGTGATGATTCGCAAAGAGCTGAGGCAGCTAAGAGTGCAATGTTTCTGCTGGCAGTGTTTGCCTTCTTTCATTTTGATCATATTATGGAAGAAATTTTTTCTTATGCTACTACTCAGGAGCATGAGGAATATGGAGATAATGAGCAGAGGTCTGGCTTGCCTCTGGCAAGCTCTATAATGGACCACACACTGCTTCAGCTTCACAACACAGGAAAGTGGGATAATTTCACGTTCAAAGAGGGAGTTCGAGTACTACTGTCTTTTAGCCTGATCAAACTGGTCTCATCCAAAGGTATCTATACCATGCATCCACTTATTCATGCATGGGGAAGAGACAGGATGTCCTCAGAAGATAGAAAGAAATATTGTTTGATGGCATATGGAATGATAGCAGGCTGTCTGCCAAAAGACTTCAACAAGCAGCCATATCAGTTCAGAAGGATTTTGGTCACTCATTTGAGAGCCAACATACAGCACAGTGTAATGACAAAGGATGAAATGGTTGATAAGTACTTTGATGATGCTGATGAAAAAATTGGCAGAATGTTGAAGGAGCAAGGGTATGACAGTGAGGCAAAGAAGTTTCAAATTCTAATCCTGGATGCAAGAGGCAGAATTCTTGGTGAGGAGCACCCAGATACAATCAGAGCCATGGGTGACCTGGCAACTTCATACCAGAGTTTAGGAAAATATGCAGAGGCAGAGGAGCTTCGAATCAAAGTTCTAGATATGACAAGGAGACTTCTTGGAGAAGATCACCCAGATACAATCACTGCCATGAATAATCTTGCA
>KN838565.1:253663-269678 GCA_000827195.1 Laccaria amethystina LaAM-08-1 | reverse complement strand
ATCGTCGACATAACCGACAACGAGGAGGTGATATTTTTCGACGATGACCCGGCAGCGGTGGATGGGGAGATCTGTGATTTTGTCGGAAGCCTTGAAATAAGGGCTTGTATCCACAAGGGGAACGTTGTCGATACTATTTGTATAGACAATGGGGAACCATTTTAATAGCTTTCGCTGACTGCGAAGAGCGTACAGAAGCCCCCGAGCAGCCAAGGTCTGAAGTAGACAAATGTAAGTGCAGTTAAAGCTGGAATAAAGACATCGATTGACTGACGGGTTCTGGTGTGGCGTGAAAGGCCACTACGCTAACAACGTCGTCGGCTAAAGCTTCGTCCTGATCACTGGTTTGGGCCCCCCTGGACCTTGTTACTCTTCCTATGATTCTTTCGACGGGCTGTAACGATCTCAAATTATCGTAGAAGTATATGGCTGAGACGTGAATTACTTGCCATTTGACTGGAGATTCTGGGTGATTAGAGATGTCTTACAGCAAAGATGGAATGGATGTATACGCTCTTGATGCTCATGCAGCTTTCACGTTATAAATAGCAGAAAAGTCGGATTTCTATAACAAACGCCGTGTCGGGTCAAATATGAAATAAATACAGCTTTTTTTGAGAAATATACCCGATTGAACGCAAATCTGGCCGCTAAAATGAACCATCGCGATAAACATTGGCCCGGGATCTGTCGGCGTTGCGTTTTCCTCCAAATCAGATCGGTGGCCAACGTCGACATTTCGCCAGGTACGAGGAGTGGCCTCACATGAGCAGTAAGTACTTGGTGTTCCCGGTTCATTCCTTCTTAATTGATCATGCATATACACGCGTATTCCGCACTGCGATCCAAGAATACATATTTCTTTCTAGAATAAAAAAAAGAAGCCGTTGACCCTAAATTCCAATTACCATAGACAATACGCACAGTAATTAACTTGTTCGCGGTTTAGGAGGCAAATAATCATGTAGGTTTTATAGGCATACACTGTGGGACTATGAGGAGACATTAGTAGGATAACGCTGTGTTTACGCACTGGTGCTGGTCAACAGATAGCTGTAGACAGAGCATATGGATTTGATATGGATGGCCAAGGCCTTAGGATGCAAGCCTGCTCAAACTCAACATGAGGCAAGATTAAGATACCAAATTTGATCAGGTGCCTTGCACGTGTTGGTTCCACTTTCTTCTCACGTCATTTCCCTTGGATTTTACATCCCGCGAACATTCACTTCTTCCATGGATCCAGATGCATGCAAGCTTAAGCTCAGAGAACCTGATCATGACACCAGAACGTTGCAAAGGAAATGACAGGCGCCAACTACCAGGGAAGGATTTTCTAAATTACGCCAGGAGGCAATGTCTCGGATCCCGGATTGCAGGTTGGGGGTACACGAGCAATGTTCCTGTATTTATGTCTTCTCCCCCTCACTTTTGAGTAACTTTAACCCTCCTCACAAAGCATCTCTTCTTTTCTTGAATACCAATGACATTATCTTTGGGGCCTTTCGAAATCGAGATGCAAGGCGAAGTACAGGTGCACAGCACCATCACGGCCATCTCGTTTTCTCCCGACGGAGAATTCGTCGCTTTGGCCGAAGAGGCTGGGCTAGTGACTGTGAGCCTTTTAATTTAGCTTGAATCCATCTTGACACGCTTATTGCTCACAGATTCGCCGCACTCGGGGTCCCTGGACTATTCTACGGACGTACCGTGCCGGGAAGAACATCAGGGGCTTGGTGTGGCATCCCACCAGATCATATGTCCTTTTCGTGGGGACTGGTGCAGGCCATATTTACACCATTCCAATCACTAGAGGGGTTGGTCTCTCTTCTAGTGATGCCTGCACTTTGATGTTTTAATTCTCGGTTTTAGGACGATGTGGCCCGCTGTCGGAAGGTCTCAGGTTATATTCACTGCATCGCGGTGGGCGGCGGTGGCTCAAGCCTCACATTGGGATACAGTGATAGTGTCAAGACAATGGTTTGCCTTGTCGAGGAGCCCGCATCTGGTACGCATGCTGTTTTTTTTTACTGAATGCTCTTGACATGGGTTCGCAGACCTTCAGCGTCCGTTGACCTACATTCTGGAAGGTAAAGATACGCCTCATCAGCTCAATTTTCTTGGGCCCAACAAGCTACTGATCGCATACTTTGAACGGCCCCAATTCCTGTGAGTCTCCCACTTTTTCAAGGAATGTGAGACCGATAAGCCTTAGGCTTATCGACCTGAAGCCTCCTTATCCTGTAATTTGGAGAATGGAGCCGCCGCCCGGGTCATACATGTAGGCGCATTGATTTTTCGTGGTAAACCCTGTGCTCACTTATCTTTTCACCACGCCAGTGGTGGAGTTTGTCTCTCGCCCTCGCTTGGTCATATAGCTGTGACAAATCTCTCCTCTGGAATTGATTTTTATGATGTCTCAGAAGGAAAGTTTGTGACGACCACGCACTTCAACCCCCTGACTCCCACGGGTAGCAATCGACTCGCTGGAATAGTATATGTCACTGAAGATGTTGTGGTGGCCGGACACACCAACGGGGACGTTGTTGGAGTACTGACCGGCAATATTGAGACCCCACAGATGTTCAAGACGAGAACCGTGAGCAATATCTACAACGCCGTCCCACGTGAGCTCTTCCCCCCAAACACTATTAGTCTACCACTGACACTTTTTTCAGCGTGCCTGCGCATTGTGAGAGATCTGACAATTTACTTGATTTTGACCTGACGAGGACCAGGCGCACGGAACGGCAGGCGGCATTTCTACTATTGCCGTTTCCCGCGGGGAAGGACGAGATGCGTGCTTGATTATTGCTCAGCTCAGCCCCATGCGGCTGCGGGATTCCACAGGGTTTGAGGAACGGGTGCGTTCCATCCCTCCACATTCAACTGCGTAATGACCCTTTTATTGGCAGATGCACCATCCACTTCAGCGTCATCCTTCGAGCAACCGTCAAAGCCAAGCGAGGCTCAAAAAGGTAAGTCTAAATTGGGCCAGTCCCCTTATACCGTCTCTGAATCCATTTTTTACCTAGGCCTCCCGAAAATGCCAGTTTTTCAGAATTGGGATCGTTTTACTGCTAGCCATCAGTGGACCTATTCTCTTATCTGGCTCTCTCAGTACTCAACCTACGACAATCGTTGAGGGCATTTTTACCACCGTCTCCACTTTTATGATAGGCATCGGGTCCAAATTGCTACGCCGTTTCGAGGCCAATCCATCCCCTCAGGGCCATCCACCTCCCCTGGGACGGTCACCCCTTCAGGATTTATATTCTCAGGGGCGCCCCTCTCATTCAGATCTAGTGGACGCCGCCATGAGCTCTACGCTCACCAAGAGCATTGCTGTGTTTGAGGACAAGACATTGATACTGGGCGTTCATCGTGATCACACCGCCACAATTGTGGTCTGCACGTCGACAACAACGCAGGTTGCTACTACAACAAAGACCGAAACCATCACCCTGACAGTCACCCAGAGGGCGACAGCAATTCCACTCCCAGTCACAAAAAATATCAGGCCCACTTCCTTTTCAACAATTTTTTATTCACTCGTCAGACCAATATTTTCCATCATAATATCCATTATGTCCATCATCGTCAACCTCGTACTCCAAATCATCTTTTCACTTTTCTCGTTTTACGGGTTACTTTTTTGCCTTTGCCTCCTATGTCTCACCCTCTACCTGCTGCTGAGCAGCGATCAGGATGGGTCAGACTCTGTGCTCAAAGATTTCCTTGCCGCTCTTTTCACTTGGGGCCGCATGATCTTGTTCCAGAACACCCAACAACGCCGGCATTCCTCGCACGCCTCTGATTCGAAACCACGTCGAGTAGTGGCCCGGCCCCTTTCAATGACTCAAAGGGCAAATGTTGTTAATCGTGGACCCCCTATCGGGGACCAATTATCATTCCAGCAGGGCTCAAAATCATTAACTCACATTTCTTCAGCTGATGATCAGCTGCCAGCTCGACCATCCCACCGCTCTTCCCAGCTAGCATCTCAGCAAGGATTAGGACCACCCCTTAAGGAGATCGCTTCCGATGTACCAACCCCTCAACTAGCCCAAGCCTTTCGCCAGCCGGTAGCTCAACCAGGTGCAACAGCGGGGCCCAGCGCAACACAGGTTTTGGGTGACGTTACTCCACCATACCGACCACGGGCTTCACTGTATACAAGAGCCCTTTCATCCTACGCGAATAGGTCACCGGATATACCAGAAGAGACGGTAGGAGATTCAGAGAATGAGGAATCCGACACAGACTTCGAACAAGTGGCAAAATCGGACTCAGTGTCAGCTCCGGCAACCTACGACCAGGAGCAGGATGAGGAAGAAGTATTCTAACCTTAGATTTCTTTTCTGCATGATTGGTTCACACTCCTTAGTTCATATTTTTCCTGGAATGTATGTTTTAAATATAAAATCATCACGATCGCTATATATGTGCCTGAAAACCAATAAATATATCTTTTGAAATTGTTAATTATATTCCTTGCATGTCAATGCACATAATCATAGACGATTGACCAAATCACATATATAGACTTTTGGGCCCAAACAAGGATCTGTTGTTTCTTTGTACCCCCGCCAATGGTTCCTCATCGCCCTGCGTCCCCCGCAGAACCGACTCCTTTACAATATATGCCCGCCACTGCTGGTATCATTGATCTCGAAGGCCACACTAAGCCGTCTTTTCTCCCGTACCCCGGAAAAGGCCTTACTGTAGATGTAAGATGCATGCTTGTTGATAATGTTCAAATTTGCTCACTTTCATGATCAGCTATTGGGGTGTGACTTTGGGGACCTCAGCTTGTCGAATTCAATGACGGCTGCTATCGACCGTGGCTCCCAACCTAGGTCAACTTACCCAGTTAACCCCAATGCAGGGGCAGACATTCCAATCAACCGTCAACATCCCCCTGCTTTTCCTAAGCATCAAACTGCTGCTCAACTGCTTCCTGAGCACTATGCTGCCACTCAACTTCTCCCTGAGCGCCCACCTGTTTCTCAACATCCACCCATTCATCGTCCCCCCTCTCTCGAAGATGAAATCTGCGAATTACTACAAAGAACCTGTACCGCTGACGACGAGGTGATCGCAACTTCGGCCAAGCTCATCACAAATCTTACTAATGGTACACTCATGGAAACAATGATCAACCCGCTGGGTCCATCTCATAATTGGCCGGTTGATGCCCTCATTCAAAACATCTTTGAATTGAAAGGCAAATACGCTCGCAATGCCTTCCCGAGTGCCTCAACCGCTAGCATGCCCATTGCCAGTTCTCCTAGCACACCAAGAAGTTACAAAAATACCCCCCACAGTGCATCGGCTAGCCCAAGGTGTGCAATAAAGTTTATCTGAATGATCAAAGCTTAGCCTCCCAGAAGTGCCTCCACCACTCGCAAGAATACTGCCCCCACAATGTCAGTGAATGCGCCCGAAAGCGCGTCAGCCAACCTCAGGTATGCGATCAATTTGAGTCAAGAACAATGTAAGTTCATGACGCAAGCGCAGAAGTGCTTCCGCGCCGGCAAGGACGAAGATGGCATCAGAATCCAAAGCAAAAAGCCGGACCAAGTATTCTTGCTCTTCTCGCCGTTTACTAGCGGAGGCCTAATAGTTCGCTCAGGTCAGCTTCTGCACCAGCCAAGACTCGGAAAAACGACCGCACAAACAACATCTTGTACAAGCAAGTCAAGAACTGGGGCTGGTACAAAGTGGCCGTTACATACTCTGCTGAAAGCTTCGAAGAAGGGCCAGTCGAGGAAGCTATTACGTGGAGACATATGGCCCCTCCAGAAGACGACATTGAGAAATTCCCTGCGCCTGGGGACGTCTGGATGCACACTAATACTACAGACGAATCCGTGCAGGTGTGGCAGTACACCAAGGACAAGAAGTGGAAGGAATGCACCAAGTCCTTCAAGGCGGATGATGGGAACACCAGGCACCCCAATTGGGTCCGTCACGTTCTTTGCGTGGGCATCGCTGTGGGCCAAACAGGGCGACCGACATACATCCAGAAGAAATCGCATGCCAGGCGTCCCAAACAGAATGACGAAGGTTCGGGCGACTCGGGTTCGGGTTCGGGGATCTCTGACACAGAGTCTGCTCCTGCTGATACTGGTGGCGGAACTGGAACCGATCGTGAAGAAGAGAGAGGCGAGAGCTATTAGATATAAACAAAATATGAGAAGACCCCATGTCATTAGGGGAGCTCACGATAAGACGCTTATCCGCATATCCATAAGCGGTTGGTAACGTCTGTGACTTTCTAATTTGGGTATTGTTGTGGGAAAGTTCCGTTATCGTCAATAATCTGTCGGTTTACTCAGTCAAACTTGCCTATTTCTTCGCTCCCTTCCTTTACTATGCCTCGTGAAAATTATCACGAACATCTTAGGCAGAGCTATATCAAATTTATGTATCCGGAACCTTATTACCCCGCCTAGTGATAACATTTATGAGAGAGTCAAGCAAACACAGCTTGATCTCAACATCCTTAAAGGAATCAATAACGAGTACAGGATTAACGTAATGACACAGAAACGGCGGGGGGGGGAAGGATGGGGAAGGCCAAAAAACTCGCGGTGCATCACACCTATCAAGAACACTGCTGTGACCAAGTGTGACCGCTTACCTGGATATGCAGATAAGCGTAGATAAGCATCCTATCGTGAGCTCCCCTATTGACCTGATACTCGAACCGCTTAGATAATCCGTGAATCACGCAGATGTTCATCTATCGATGTATCGCTTCCGGCGTTCCGTCACCTCCGCACTAACATCTCCTAGCCGCCTCACCCCACCAAGTCTCCCCAAAACAACAAAGGAGCGCAGTATTAAAGGTATGTAACAATTTTTTTTCATTCTATTACCCAATATAACGACTTCACCGCAGTAAACAACCGAGGCCGCGGTCAGTACGACTGACCGCCGCCTCTGAGTAACTTTTCTCAGTTCTTCCCCACCCCCAAATCTCAAAGCACAATCTCACAGCACCGAACGACCGAATGACCGCATATCGCGCTCCTCCCCGTTTCCACACTACAAGGCGCACTGCCCTCCCCTCTTCTTTCAAGTCCATCGCCTCTCCCACCCCTACTCGTCGCATCAAACGTGAAAAAGAGGCTGTCGCGCATCTCCATTCGCCATCACCTTCCCGGTTCCGGGCTCCGTTCCAGCGAGGCAGGAGACGCGGCTGAGGGCGTGAACATAGGCCCAAGTGGCCGTCGTTTACGTGCGCCACCCACTGCTCGGTCCCTGTCCTCACCGTCCTCGATCCGCCAGCTCACAACGCAGGGCCCGCTATTGACCGAGTGCCCATTTAGCCACCACCCACACCAGCTCCCCCAACCGACACGCACGGCTCCCACGCACGAGCTCCAACCTGCGTATTCCGACATGCATGACCGTATCCACACCCTCTCCCCCCTTTCTAGTCCAACGACGTCGCCTCCACATCCGTAGCGCCAACGCCTCAACCATCACGCACACCAGCTCCCCTAAGCTGCGCATTCCGACACGCACCGTATCCCCTCTCCCCCCCTTTCCAGTCCAACGACATTTCCTCACATCCGTGGCGCCAACACTTCAACTACCACCCACACCAGCTCCCCTAACTGACACGCACGGCCACCACCCATACCAGCTCCCCTAACCTGCGTATTCCAACGCACATGACCATACCCCCATCCTCTCCCCCTTTCCAGTCCAACGCCAACGCGTCAGCCACCACCCACACCAGCTCCCCTAACCTACTTATTCCGACACGCAATCCACTCTATCCATTCCAACACCTGGCAGATTCGTCTGGCACGTAACGAAAGCCCACGACACTTGTCTCCGGCCTCCAACACGTATAATCGTATATTTGAACTTTCGTCGTGAGCAGCCAGCTAATTACAAGAGAGAGTAATAGTCGCCGATTCATTGCGGTTAGAAACGCCTTGATGTGCTTGTGAGTACCTAGGCCTCGAAATTACCCTGGTTCGAATGATTCCATCGAAGTGAATAGCATCCCTAGTCACGATCATAAGATTAACACGTGATCAGCTTTTGTGTAAACAAATAATTTAAAGGTTCATGTACATACAATACACATAGATCTGGTGCCGAAAATGGGGCCTCCATGGCCATGGCCATGGCTGGTTGCACATGTACATGAACCGGTTTGAATTTCGTTCCCTGTGGCGCTATATATGACATACAATAACATCCTTATCGATCGATTCTAGGACTTAGCTGACAACGACTATGAGCTCTTCAACAACATCACACACCGATGCAAATCCTATTGTTTGGTACGATACGAGGGCCTCCATGGAATCTCCTGGGCGCCGCATCAGTCGACCTGGTTAGTGCCTGCGTCTAGGAGTCTCTCTGGTAGCGGTGTAATGACTTAGTCTCAGGCTCATCGCGATTCAACGCAGACTCTGTTCTGCACGCGTCATACGGTCAAGCATCCCCTGCAATGCGCGCTCAACAAGATGATTGTAGCTATGACTCGTTCCCTGTACAATCTCCTCATTTTGGAATGTCAGCGTCGAGCCCACCCCCGCCAAGCTCACCCACGCCTAGCTCACTTGATTCGCCATCCAGTCAACAAAGCAGAAACGAAACAACACTAGCAGGGCATCGGCTTCATCGTGGTAAGTTTCATTAGTCCGTGATATTCAGTTGCTTTAACTTGCCTCAGGCTCACGTTTTGATCACCACCGCATTTTGTCCTCGGCTTACGGCTTCACCGTGAATGAGGAGGTTAAGGAGTGTAATTATCACATCCTTTAATAGCTTTCTTTTGACTTACTTGCGAAATCAGCATCAAAGCAAACACCAATGTCTCCCGAGTCGCCATCTGGGCAACAAGGGAATCAGCTTCCTCTTCATCTTAGACATGTCCTAAGTACCTCACCAATGTCCCCAGGTGCTCATAAGATGGCATCCGGACAACGAGGTAGTCGGTCTCCTCTAGGTCCACATTCCCCAAGAACCTCACCAACAGTTCCCGGTGCTCATAAGTCGCCATCTAGACAACAGGAGAGCCAGTTTCCTTTCGGTCCACATGCCCCAAGTACCTCACCACTTTCTCCCGGTGCTCATAAGTTACCATTTAGTCAAGGGGGGAGTCGGTCTTCTTCAAGCGTTAAACGTGCAAGAATGCCAAGTACCTCTAGAGCCGGCGCCATTTTACAAGAGGTTCATGGTTAGTTGGGTGTCCGTCATGCTTTCGGCCCCGTTAACTCTCCCTAGGTTCGCCGTCCATCTTGTTCGACTCAACATCTCAAAATCTTGGACAAGTAACGCTAGACCCAACGATTGGCGGCATAGGCAGGCCTTTCTCTAGCCAAGACGAGGAACCTCTTGTCGAGCCCAGTCGCAAGCCACCCCCAGGCCCAGAATCAGGCCACAGGTCTGATGTACACCCTACAAATTCTCGTGATAAGACACCTGAACACGTCTGTGCCTCATTGAATGTAACAGGCTTATTGTCACCTTTAACGAACATTGCTACCCGATCGCTACAAGAATCTAGGGCTACATACCCTGCATTGTCTACTCCAGAAACCAATTCTCCACAAAACTCCAACACTTCTTCGGATCCCCAGCATATGTCTACAAACAAAGCGGCTCCATCAACTTCACATACAGAGCCTACTCGACTTCGCAACCCCTCCGGGCAGGCACAGCCGTCGCAAGCTAACGAGGATGTAACACTGGCCGCTGCCTCTGCAAATCGTGTCCAGACGAGCAAGGCCATTCCGCATCCTAGCAACAAAGGCAAGGCCAAGGCCAGTACTAGTTCTTGGTATGCACATGCCCCGATTCCGTTGCACCAACGGTCGCCGCCCCTGCGTCTCCAGTTACCTAGAGATCCGAATATCTTCTCCCATCAAGCTATGGATGTTGACCAGGAGAGGGCAACTGCCCCTCCCGATTGCGGAATGGAAACGCCGCAAAACCCGGTCGTGCACCGTCATTTTCCCAGCCAGGCATCTCCAAGAATCCATGCGTCCTGCTCAGTGCGCCAGAATGCCCTTATTGATCCAGCAGTCTCACCCCAGATCGCACCCGTGGATAATGGAATGACGTCTCTCTTCTGCCATAGCCCTCAGATTGCACCCACTGACAATGGGATGGAATCTCCCCTCTACCATAGCCAACATCTCCGCAATATCTCACATTATCCTGACTGGGATGACGAGTTTGAAGATCGTGACCGGCTTATTGGAATGTCTCAAAATCCTCGGGAGCAGGAGGAACAAGGACGTGTAGCGGAGGAAAAAGAAGACGAGATGGATGATCTTCGAGCTGGCCAACATGACCCTCATTCGCAAGTTGGTCTTTCTATTGCTCCCATAAGCCAATGCTCATCTGTTGCAGTACGTTACGCACGCGGCGCTTACAAACCATATCAAAGACATCGAGGCAACAATCAAGAGAACGATGCAATTGAGCTTCAAGGACCTCGCTTCCCTTGCATCTCAACACTCCACACCTCCGCGGTTTGGAAACCGTGCTAGCAGAAAGCCCAAACTCACGGGGCCTCCAAAGCGTCGAGAAGAGCCTGCTAACTCCTTGGCTGTGCGTATGTTCGATAATGGCTGCTCCGTCGTCTTGGATTGAATTTTCACAGGCTATGGTCAGGTTACGCTTGGGAAAGATTGTGGAGAATAGACCATTGGCAGATGTCATACCCTCTCCTGAAGACATCGTGGCTTTTGAGCACCGTTGGAATGTCGACGATGGCGAGAGTGTAGGCCCTTCGTGCTCCCTTTCCTCATTCAAACTCGACCTTGTTGGCACGCCACATAGTCCCTGGAATCTCTCGGCATTCAGGGTGTTTTACCCATATTTCCTTAATGCTCAAGGCCTTCCTCCCTCAGACAACCTTTACAATGACACTTACCACTATTTTTTCACCCGTGTGAGGGGACTCAAGACAATATATGAACAAAGTTTTGATCTTCAGGAAGAGCGGGCCTTGCGGAGACGGGCAAAGCGAAGGTGGCAGCGGAAGCGCACGGTATGTTCTAGTTTGGAAGCAGTTCGAGCTCTCATGGTCTTGTCGCAGACATTCCAACGCCGTTTGCACATTGCAACTATAGACCCCTTACTGGGAAAGCACGTGCATATCTTGCAGAGACTGGGAGTAGAGGGGATGTCGAGTGATGAATCGGATGTGGAAGAGCTGCGGCGTGATCCCGCCGTCCGTCGTGGGCAACCTTCTTATTTTGTGTCGACACCAGCTTGGCGCCATCCAACTTTGACGGCTTGGCTATTAGCCTTTGATTCAATGCATGTGATTTCCAGGCGAACGGCTGGCAACCGTTTACGAGGTGCCTACCCGCGCTGCCGCATTTATGCAAGAGACCGGTCCAGCAAATCCAAGAGATATGTTTCCCATTTGCCGAAGACGGCCTACAATCCAGACTGGCTTAAGACCAGACACAATATCGAGTTCACCGTTGCACCCACAGAAGAAAATTATTCATTTACTCATGACGATCATGTCGATATGTATGTTATTTGTTCTCGGCCTTGATCATTCTTTTGACATCATGAATCATCTAGGCTGTTGCATACTTCTATTAACGATAGGAGCACTTAGCAAGACGCATCTCAGATGTTCCATTCCGTTGTTACCAATTGTAAACCATGTACATGTACATCCAAGTACCGTATATGCTACTATCCAGAGCCATTACTACTTGTCCATGATCGATCGTATACCATGTCTGGTCCAGCTCTTCCTTTTCAACAATAAAATGTAGCCTGGATTAAGTAATCGACGATATCAATTATGACCAACATGAAGTCCGAAGATGACCTTTCCGACGTTGAAATTGTCCCGTGTAACCACATTATTAAACTCCCTGGGCACCAGAGGAAGTCCTTCTATCGCATGCAAAAATCGTCGCCTAATCCAAGATCTGCAGGAATGGTTGATGTTAGGTCGCTCTCTAGATCGTCCTAGTAGTTGCTGATTATAAATTTAACTCTTTGACAGCTTCTTCATCTTGACCTCGTCAGACTTGTCCTCGAAGAGAAAGAGGCCGTTGGGAATGTTGACAAGCAGTTCCGACGGAAACCACAAAATTCTAGAGACGGGAATTCTTTTCCGCATCATGTGCAAGGGACCTTGGATGAAGGTCGTCCTTCTAGATCTTCGTGAGTTTTGAGGCACACTTTGCGAGTAAAGCCTTACACCAACATCAATACCTCCTCAGCTCATACCCCGCAACACCCCAACTTCCCGGGGGTTTTGAAATCGAAGTGCCCTATCAGTGAGCCACACCCAAATATGACCCTCCATTATTAAACGACCGTATTTAATCAGGACGCAACAGCCACTAGCTGCTAAAGTTGCTTTTGTATTGACTTTGCCTGAGGTCTCTCATGCAGAAATACCCCAGCGAGAAACAGCAGCGGAAACACCCCAACAAGAGACAGCGGAAGAAACACCCCAGGAAGAGATAGCGGTAGCAGAAATATCCCGGCAAGAGATAGCGGCAGAAGTACCCCAGAAAGAGACAGTGACAGAAACACCACAGAAGGAGGCAATGGCGGAAACAGCATGCAGGAAGAGCACCGCCCTGCCACAAGTCACACTGATTGGAACTTACATCAGTCATATTTCACGGTAGGTGCCACTCTGCTAAGGTTTTCTCCAAAATCCGAGCCATCAGATTTTTTGCAGAGTTGGAACAATGGAGTATTCAGAGTATCATCGGACCTTTACTGGGAAGGATTTGTCACCGGGCGCAGGCTTCACCTGGTATGAATCGAAGCTTTTAGTTCCAATCACTTCGCCACCAATCACTCTTTCCTCGGCGGCACCTGGCACCGTTTACATCCACACCGACACTGCCACAAAGGAGCCAAAAGAGAGGCTTTTCGCATGGCAATTTGCCTCAGATAAGACTTGGAAAGACGTCACGGAGTCCTACCGCCTGGACGATGGAACAATTGAGCACCCCTCCTTTCCAGGACGTGTTCTCTGCCGCTACAGGCAGACCGGGGATAAACCCAATTACATTAACCGTGAAAGCTTTAAGGCTCGATCTAAAACCTAAGCGGTTGTAAATGTGGCTACGCAGAGGAATAGGAATCTCACAGGCGGTTGGCCATGGGCTTTTAAATTCAACGTATATCTTTCTCCAAGTAAGCACGAAATTTAATCAAATAAATATAACGAGATGTAGATCTTTCGGCCCATCCTGATCATGATACTGCCATCATGATCATGATCAGTCAAAATCCTCCCATACCAAGCTAGTAGGTCTCATGGCGCTGCCTCATGGCGTCAATAGGGTACTAAGCTGAGTCACATATATATATCATCCGCTTATGACAACTGGATCAATCCAGGACGTGCACCTTCCACCTTTTCTCTCTTTAACTTCTAGGTCTATTAACACTCAGGCTCATCGATATCTACAATTCTATGGCGCACTACAAGCACATTCTCACCATTCACCCCGAAGCCGGCAAAATCAATATCTTGTCTTTCTCTCCAACAAAAAGGCTCCTTGCAAGCGGATCCTCTGGAGGCCTTGTGCAAATTTGGGACCTTAAAAGTCGAGGGTCAACGAAGGAGTTGCAGCTTCGTTCTGCCGTTTTGTCTTTGGCGTGGGACGCATCCAGCGGACGGCTTTTCATTGGGTGTAAAAATGGCACCATTCTATCCCTTGATCCCTCCACCCAGGTACGTTCAACTTTGGTATCTCTATCAAATAGCTGAGCTTTTCCTTCAGCGGGGCCTAAGTGTTATCCGTGTTTCAGATCGGAACGTGGGTAGCGGCACAGCGCGAACTTTCCCAGTGGACGCCCTCGCAATTAATTGTGCGGGCAAAGTGGCCCACACTGCTGGGCGGCATGTTCTTTTTTATCACCTCAGTAGCCATCAATGTTTGTTTTGATCATTTGAAAGTTCGCCGCCTAGACTTATTTAAGCAGTCCCTGTTAGCATAAAGGCATTGCCCGGACCCATCGATCTTGACTATGGCTCCGATTTCCAGGCGTGGATTCGAGCTCAAAGTCTCCACTACATTGATGATAACAAACTTGCCGTTTGTTATGGAAAATTGAATTGTATTGTGTGCGTCTCCATCCTATCAAGGCCATCTCAGCCTATCTCACGTCCAGACACAGAACTTGGGACCTTACAAACCAGCAGATGTTATGGCGATCAACGCCAATCTTCGGTATCTTGTAAGTTTAATGGAACCTTGCCTGGTATCTTTGGTCATGGCGATCAATTATAGCTCATTTAGCAGCATCAACAAAAAAGGCGATCGGATAGTCGTTCCTGATGCCCATTCAGGAGTGCACGTCATTCCTCTGGCCGAGAACAAGTCCTCGTTTGTCCTCCGCTATTATCCTGACCCATCTGCTAACGGAATCAATTTTGGTGTCGCTTTTACGAGTAACAACGTACTCGTGGCAAGCGGTCACCGCGGACGCATTGTCATATGGAGTGTATTTAACAGGAGAATCACACAAGTTTTAAATCACCCTGGTAAGCCCTCAATGAAAACCAGTTTATAACCCATGATTTGTTTTTCCTTGGTAGATCACTGGTTCCGTGCCTTTGCGGTAATTAATTGCTCCACATCGACGGGCTTACTCATGACAACATGGGTTTCCCAGGCCAAAGACGATGACGGAATATCTTATATAGCAGCTGCAACAGGAGGTTCAAGCGAAATTATGGTGTTCGCGGCGCCCTACGTGTACAGACAACGAAAACTGGTGCCGACCGATGAAAATCATGCCAAAATAATGGTGAATCAAATCGTATTTTTGTAATTTTTTTCTAAACACACTCACTTGCGCTCCATCAGGCCAATTTTTTTCTAGCTATCATCGTCGTCAGTTTCTGCGCCACGATTGCAATGCATTACATTATGCCATCATATGTGAACAGCGGTTTAATCTTTCTTGATACTTCGCTGTTATCGACAAAGCTAAAAGTGGAGATTTTGATGCATAGGGGGTTAATTACTTGGTTTTCGGAGATGAACCGGCGGCTCAGGATTTTGGTTTGGCGTTGGTTGGGTGTACCCGATGTTCTTCTACCGATTGACATGGTCTGCAACAATTGAATTCAACCTAAGGATTACTTCGAGCACTTCGAACTGTTTCTATCCTTTTAACTGATATGTACAGGTAGTACTGCTAGAGTCCTATCTTATCCTCCATCCGAGCCATACTATGCATCATATATTTATCTTGTAACGGAAGATCTCCAAACAAGAGTACATAATCATAGTAACTCAGGCTCATGTGGTCACATCATGTTTCCGCAACTCTCGGAGTATACGTGTTTGCAGGGCGTTTCGGATGAAACACTTGCAACTAATCTAATGTACAGTACTAGTGTTTTCGACGGGGGCCAACTATGCTTTTGATTGGCTGAGCCAATTCGGTGATCTCGGGCATCCATCCAAGGAACTTTTTAATTATCGTTGTTTACTACCTTCCCCTCGAGTACCTTTCATATTCGTCCTAGACCCACCGTGGTCTGAGATTTGTACCTTACATCTTTTAGCAGAGTTTTTTTTTTTGAAACTGCTCTGCCCGTATGAACACTCTAAAGACAAGTGAATGGCCAACCATCATGCATCAACACCAACCAACGCCAACTTCGCCACAGTTGTGCGCAGTGAATGCGCGCCCTTGGGGCCATGATGTCTACTGCGTTCTCAAAATTTCGGCACCATTCTCTTGGCATGGGACGGTCACACCACCAGCGCGACTGATATGATGCTCGCATTCATTGTATCAAGACCCCTTTCTCTTCGATATTCGTTGCTCACTCATGGATAGATCTCAAGATCCTCTGACGACTCCTCAAGCCTCGGTGCCAGCAACAACGTACACGCTATGCTTTGCGAGCAGTTGCTCAGAGCATCAAAGAAAGTCACTAGTAGCTGCCAAATCCATCGATGCATTTACGGTAGCTGCCGTAGCAAAACTTCAACAACTACCGTAAATGAATGAAATG
>KN838565.1:210124-249543 GCA_000827195.1 Laccaria amethystina LaAM-08-1 | reverse complement strand
GAGCAATGAAATATTCAAAAAAATAGCTGCCGTGGAGAATGAAACACTGAATGAAATATTTACCGATGCGCAATGAAAGATTTCGCGAAATACTGCATGAATTTCGAATGAAATCGTTGCCATAATGAATGAAAATGCATTTCATTCATTTACGGTAGTTGTTGAAGTTTTGCCACGGCAGCTACCGTAAATACATGATACAAATGGCAGCTACGAGTCAGAAAGTCCATGGCGTTGCTCTGTTGCCCCAAGGCCAGAAACCCCAACTTCTCAGCCAGGATACGTCGAGAGAGCAAGAACAAGCCATCAACCTTCAAATCGAGAGGCTCGCAGCGCAGACCTTTGGCTTCACCGTGCCGAAAACATGTACAAAGGCCACAAGATGAAAATATTCCCCCACATATGTCGACTTCGAACGGTGTGAGGGTTACAGGTCTTAGACAAGTGGTGCGTAAAATAATGTATTTCTTTTCTATCATTGCTGATTTGCCTTCGAGGCCTCCTTCCCTATAAACTCCAACTGCGCATTGCCAATTCCACCCCATCCAGAAACTCCTGATCAAACAACCACGCGACAACTTCAACCATCCCGTTAAACTGGGCAACGTGCACGGCAAGCTCAAGCACAACAAGCAAGGACCAAGCTACAAAGCTCTCCTGCTACAAATGTCACGCCACAACCACGATGAATCACTCCGATGCTTTCACCTCCTGCTACACAGCCTGCCCCTTCTGCACCTACCCAAGTTTGCGGCGCACTCCTCGAGCAATACTCAATGCGAGGTCACTTGGTCAGCTACGTCATCAAGCCCGTGAACAAGAAGAAAGGGCTCGCGCTCAACAGGCTACAGAACCTAGCCATGCCAAACCTGAAGTTCAGCTTCCTACTCCCCCAGCCACTTAAGCTGCCACTCCAGGTATGCCACATTGTTTCCTGCTGACATTGTATAAACTGACCACTGTCCTCTTCAGCCGGCCGAGATCATGCAGAGGAGCATCCACCGGATGGCGAGCCTGAGCAAGACGAAAATGCGGAGTGGATGTTCAATCTTTATGAAGCTGTTCAAGGTATATTCTCTTTCTTCTTTCCAATGTGATTATTCTGACAAATTTCTCAGATGGTCAGGATGGCCATGTCGCACATGTAAGAACCGTACAGCAACAAAGTAGACAGGCAGGTATGCCATTCGGCATGGCCATTTTCAACAGATATATTCAATTTCATTGTAGTGCATCCTCAAAATTCTGTTCAACATGCAGCTCAACGACCTGCTGCACGGCGAGGAAGGTCAAGACAAATTTTTCTGGCAGGCCGCCGCCCTTACAAAGATCCGCCTCGGCCCTCAACAGCATGACTTGGGCCACATGGATGTTCCCTGTCCAAATTGTGGCGCCCTTCACTGGCTTGCAGAAAGGCTCTCCAACAGTTCGAAGTGTTCGCTGAAGTTTGGAATGTGTTAATGGAAGGAAAGGTTCAGCTTCCAGTGCTCGAATGTACTGCCAGAACCCCTCCAACGTCTTCTCACTTCTGCTGATCGCGATGCCAAAACATTTCATGACGATATCTGAAAGTACAACCGTGCATTGTCCTTTACCTCACTCGGGGTCGATGAGGATCATTCTGTCAACCAAGGACAAGGACCTCCGGTTTTCAGGATTTTCAGAGAACTTCATCATCGCTCTGAAGCTCTCATGCCCACAGGGGCACATCCGGTGAGCTATACCCAGCTGCGAGCCGTGTGCGGCGTTGGATGTCCGTATGCAGCAAAATGCCGGGCTTGATTGAGCGATTGAATGCAAGCCTCCTAGATACTTTATTATTGTAAATACTTTTGTCAATTTATCCAGCGCTCACTGCCCAGATGTGAGCTCGAGGTTTTCAAGCGCTTGTATTTGGAACACCCGTGCAAAGCACTAGTTATAAATATGTAACGTGATCTCATGAGTTGACTCTCCTATATTGCCCCCTATTATTGGGATGAGTGGCCAAGGTGACACCCTGGCCATTGAACCTCGCAGACGGTCCAAGACGGTCCTTTGCACGTGTCGTTCGCATTGCACTGTATACAATCCCATCACCAGGGAATACGATGGTCAGGGCATTATTCAAGCCAGAAGCACTCGAGACAATCATCGCTTAGATGACCAGAGACTTGCTAGATCTGGTGGCTCCACTGGTCCTTCCCGCAATCATCTACCAGGATTCGCTGGAGAGTCCCGGCACTCTATGACGATCAGCTCTGCCCCAAACAGTGGACACTCAGAATCAGGTTCAGAGACAAGCAATTGGCTCAATCTCGTAATCCAAGAAATCGACATCATATCAGATCTTCCTGTGACCAGCCCTACAAGCCCATTAGTCTTCATAAATGGCCCACTTTGCAACGGAGAGTTCATGCTAGGCTCTGACCTAGAGCTTATTCAACCGAATACCGGTCTTCATCGATTGCAGCCATCCATGAAAGCGAACAGAGCTTTCTTGGATACTGAGGGCTGATATTGCGAGCTTCTCACACTCTTTTTGACCTTGGACCCATCCGACGACGTTGAAGGTCTGATCGATCGAGTTTATGACGGGCTTCGACAACTGGAAAAAGAAAAGCAAATCGAGTGGGATCAACAAAGAGAACGCCTCCATTGCGGAGAGGTCATTATAAATACAGGTGAATTTTTTTTTTTTTTGTTCTTGCAGGGGGGCTGACGATGACTTCCTCAGCGTCTCATTTTTATCACCGTGGTTCTCGGAACCCCATGGTGAAGGCGGCATCGTTGGTGTCGCTTGTACTAGAAAACATTTATTTCACTCCACGCAGGGCTCTGAGGGTTCACCTTGCTGGACTTCGTAGCTTTGCTCGTTCAGCAGGGCTACCGTCTGACATGGTTAATCTAATACCAAAGGACCCAAGACCTGCGTCATCCCATTTCGACATAAACCCTATCCTTCGCACATTTGTGTCTTGTCCAACGTGTCATTGCCTGTACCCTTATAATCTCGATGGTGCCCCATCTGGTAACCTGCATCCTACAGTATCGCACTGCTCATTTGTCAAAACACCTTCAAGTGTGCCATGCAACACGCCTTTGTGGACTGAGCGGGTTCTTGGTGGTGGCAGGGTAAGGTCATCTCCTTGCGCCAAGTACCTTCACCAGGACCTCAAGTCATGGCTCGGGCGACTTATATCACGGAAGGGGATGGAGGATACCCTGGACAGCTGCCCGCAAGGGGATCGGGGAAACCCGCATGCCCCAATTGATGATATTTGGCAATCACCAGTATTTAACAACCTGAAGGACAAGCACGGCACTCCTTTTTTACCAGGTCCACAAAATGAGGGGCACATTATTTTTGGTTTTTCCGTTGACAGCTTCGACCCCTTTGGCATGAAAACTGCGAAGCAATCGGTGTCATCCACAGGGATTTGGATATTTTGTGTGAATCTCCCACCACACCTCCGCTTTCTCCAGGAAAATATGCTTCTTGTCGGAGTCATTCAAGGGCCTCACAAGCCCTCCAAAGACGAGATTAATCCTTATATACAACTCGTCGTCAATGATCTTCAAGATTTTTGGGATCCCGGCGTCTTTTTCTCTCGCACCTACAAGTACCGCTTTGGAAGGTTGTACAAGGGAATGCTTGTGCCCGTTATTGCTGACATGCTCGCCCTTCGCCAGATTTTGGGTCTCCCCGGGGCGAGCAAGGCTCACTACTTTTGCACATTCTGCGACCTTGACATTGATGATATTGATGTCTTGGATCGTAGTGAGTGGCCTAAGAAGGATGTCAATCTCATTCGCATGTTCGCTAGGCTTTGGAAGGATGCTCAGAGTGAGCACGATCAAAGGTCTATTTTCCAGGCCTGTGGGTTGCGATGGTCACCCCTCCTGGAACTTCCTTACTTTAATCCTGTCCTTTATGCTGTCATTGACTCCGTCCATGACCTTGAGCTCAATCTTCTTCCTTACCACAATCGCCGTCTGTTTCAGATTGATGTTAAAGTGAAGGTCGGAGGTGATGGTGTAGTCACCCGGCCCTCACCGCCTCGCACCGCTCGTACCGCCTCCAAGAAAGAGCTTGACTTTTGCCGAAATCTGATCTGGAAGAACGAGCCAAGATTATTCTATCAGCTACTGGAGTTACATCGAAGCGTCCTCCATGGCTTCTGCAAGGCGGAGGGCGTCCGCGGTGAAGGTCACAAATTGGTCGTGGGTACGAAGGTGGTGCTTGCCAAGAATATATGCTTTTGGGTAAGTCATGGAGATTCCTGCCACTCAACCAGGGTTTAATCTTGCTTTTGTAGCGAAGTAATGTCAATGAACCAACTGTACAAGCGTTTTTACTTCGTGAAGGTGACGGTGTGGATGCCCGAGCAAGCCTAGAGGACGTCCCCTCTGTGGCCTTTGGCAGCGAAAGTGGCAGCGATGATGAGGGAGAGAGCTCTTCCGGAGCTTCCGACGAAGACGACGATGACGCAGAGGAAGAGGGCATGGCCCCTCCGGAGACAGTACATACCCATCAAGGGCCAGAAAATGATGTCGCTCAAAACGACCCAACGGCTGGCCAAATCAAGTTGACTTCGGCTTTCAAGCGTGTGGTCCGACATATCACAAACAAAGACGAGAAAGTAAGCAGCCGCACGCAAGCATTTAAACAGGGCACCATTAGCATGTTCCGCCAGATTCAGGAGGTGCTGAGTATTGGCGGCATCGACATTGGCAAGGCAACGAAGCGTAGCCTATTAGATGCCATTTTTGCGGTGGTAGGTTTCCTGCTATAGCGCCTTCCAGCCCTTTGAGCTAAACTGCCATTAGATTGATGGTGATTTGGAAAAGTATCGCATCCTTCGCAGTCTTGCCCCGCCAAAGGAAACAGGCCGAGTTGTTCTTGCACTAGATGTCATGAATGCGGTGTGGGCGGATATGAGGGATACACAACTCCCTTCCTGGGTCAGCCCTGCCCCTCCAAATTGGGGTACAAAAGAAAGGGGAAAACTCAGTGCGGATAACTGGCGGGTGATTTCCACCATCCATTTACCCATCACCCTTATACGTCTTTGGCGAGAGGAGACGGGACGCAAGCAGGCACTTCTTGAAAATTTTATGGACCTTGTCAGTGCTGTTCGCATCGCGAATATGCGTGTTTCCTCTCCAAACCAAATCGACTCTTACAATAAACTCATGTTGCGTTACCTGACTGGGGTGAAAACATTGTTCCCGAATTATGCCCTCAGGCCCACGCATCATGCGGCCTTGCATCTTGGAGATTTCATGCAACTGTTTGGGCCCAATCATCCACGCACTTCAATGTACTATGAACGTTATATAAACTTTTTGCATCGGCTGAACACAAATCAAAAGATAGGTCTGTGATCTATGCAGGAAAATAATACAAAGGCTGATCAAACTTTCAGGTCAGTTGGAATGCACTTTATTGAAAATGTCGGCACGGGCTGCTAATCTTCGAGGTATCCTTGCGGATGACGAGGATATACGTCGAACAGTGGTCGAAATGATTGGCACCATGAGGTGCATAGACCAAGAAGACATTCGCGGGTTTCGGCGCGCTGCATTGCTGGACCCTTTTGCTCCGGACTACTTGGCCACATCCAAGGCGAGACCTTTTACACTCGATGATGATCACTATCAGCTGTTACGTACCCAAATTGAAGGCACCGTCCCAGGCGCACACATTCCGGAAGGCGCACATTCAGTTGAAGAGGTCTCCAGCCATGGCGTCTCATACGCTACTTGTTTTTCCCCGGCATCTCGAAATAGCACCATCATCTTTGATTCACATAAACCAGATGGTGCAGATACCCATCGCGCAGGAAAGATAGCAAAAATTTTTCACCATACACACCGGACCCCAGACGGACAAAACATGTCTTCTTGCTACCTGATCGTTCAGGAACATGTTCCAATGCTTCCAAACCGTGGCCAAACTGACCCATACAAGAAATTTGGGTTTGCTGGAGGCTATTTATGTCAAAGGGAAGCCACTTGCGTCTATTTGATTACGGTCTCGCAAGTCCTCTGCCATTTTGCTCTAACCCCTCTCAGTTTAGAAGGGTATGAAGATTTGATTCATGTCCTGCCCATTGACCGAGTAAGCCAAGCCATCTTCGACGAGCGATTATTCGCTTACAAACCACTCAATTTCAGCGTATGTTATCCTTTGCGCCCGGTGACCCAGCGGGGTCCAATGTTTAGGAAAGAGCAAGTTGACCATTAATGTTTGACAATCATTATGATGTTCGCCTTTAGTACAGAGCCACTCACTAGATATATCCCTGTATTAATATTGCAGTTGCAATTTTATTTTTTTATAGTGTGGGTCTGGCCTTCTGCGGCAGAAGCTGGGGATCTAAGGAGGGGCCGTAGATCCAAGGAAGCACTTTTAAATTTTCGTCACAGCGTGGATGCCGTACTATATGTCCCTCAAGTCATTGACCTGGGTGGCTCCCCATCATCAATGTTTTTTTATTCTGATATGTTTCAGTTCCAACTTTAATATAATTAACTGGCATAAAGATTGCAAAGGGTGCACTGGGGTCTAATGCCTGGCGACCGAGAACCCGTGATTCCGTGTATGCGCGTCGTTATGTAGTAACGGGTTTTCTGAGCTTGCAAACATTGAGGCCGTCAGGGTAACGCAGTAGAGAGAGTGCGACAAGAGGTGAGGCCTTGGGGACCTAAGAGGTGGATTGTCATCAAAAACTCAGTAAAGTGAACGTTAAGATATGAGAATTACAGTACTTGGGCATACCCTTGTTCCAGGAAGAATCCCCTCAAGTCAAAGCTACAGTGAGACAGCAGTGGCAGACAAGCGCACAAGCAGCGTTGAACGCGGCGGTGACATGGCTCCCTCGATCGAACGCCCTTCCCCGTCCAACCAAATAATCACCAGGTCTCCCCGACAGACCACGCCAGCAACTCCACTCCCAGGAAACACCTTTCCCAGACTAGGGAAAGTGTCACCCCATGCACTCTCAAACCTCTCCCTGATATACGACATCGCCCAGACGCCTCACCCACAATCGTTCGACCTCCCAGTTTCGCTCAACTACCCCTTCACATGGGGTTCAACCAACCCGTCCGTCGTAACGGGCATTGACTCCCCATTGATCGTCCTCTGTTGCGCCCACTCGATCTCTCCACACAACCTATAAAGTCGCAGAGGTTAGCCTGTACGGGAGGCGAGGGAAAGAAGGCAACTCACCATACACATCGGTACTAACAACCGTAGGTGTCGTCGCGAGTTTCTTAAGGCGGCTCTGCGACTTGATGAGGGAGTTTGGCCATACAAAACCAGCGATAACGACAAAGCACCGCGAGGAAAATGGTGTTGGCTACCTCAGGGTGTGTTTCACAACCTCTTCATCAAGCTGGCTTGCATCATGGAACGCTCTGCATCGCAAACCTCGTCCCAGCATACGGGGAACAATTCCCAACTTGTGGCATCCTCCCACCCGTTCGGTTAGATTCAGATGTTTGGCAAGGGATCCATCCATGCACAGGACCAGACTTCAGAGTCTTCGTTCAAGTCTTGTGCCCTCCAGTCTGCTTTTTGTGCGCGTAGCCGAAATCCACGTGTTGAGTGATAGTCTCATGGAATGCTAAGGGAGGTTTGCCGGTGACGCAATGAGTGTTAAGCTCTCTGTGCATGCGTTCGACATATATTTCAGGTGAAGTTCTCCCATGCCGGAAATAACGTCTTCTTTCTGGAAGCGATTCAAAGCGTGCGAGATATTTGGGGTTTCAAGGCCTTTCCGTTTGGCAGACAGCGATAACCGGTTCTGGGACATGCATGTTCATCTAAGAGTAAAATTAATTGACAGATAGCAACACAGATCCTGAAACGATACTTACCATGAAAAAGCCGGTAGAACCGTCCGTGAAAGTATCACCTGAGGAGTATTCCACGCCAAAAATGGCACAAATGTCACCAGGACCAATGGATTCAATATCCTCCGTCTTATTACTGTGCATCCTAACAAGACGAGGAACTGACTTTCCTGCTGGTGCGAGCGTTAAAGATCTGGTTGGCCTTCTTCAAGGTTCCTCGATAGACCCACATATAGGTCAACTGGCCGAACCTCCCCTCCTCCATACACAAGACCAACCAAGGGGGCGTCCACAGCAGGAGTTAGCTGAACTGAGGCGCAGAGGACGGTAAACTCGTATCGTGCGTGAGCACCTCGGATTCAGTGGGATTGGGATGGTAGGCATACACGTCGTCAGGCATGGGCTGAATGGTTGTGTTCTTGATTGCAGAACTAAGGAAGACCGGAGAGGACTTGAGAGCGATTGTGGAGCATTGAATAGCAGCGGCAATCTGGTCGTGACTGGGCAACTCGTCGTCAAGAAAGAGCTCCCCAATCTCTTTGTCTATCTCAGCAAGTTGCTATTAAGTTGGTTGCGCTTGGCCTTGGCGAGTTCCATAAAGGATTTGGGGATTTCCTGGGATATAACGACCTCCTTTCTAGAAGTTGTTGAGCTCGCAGCCAAGATAACAAACACAAAGGGGAGAAACTTACCCTTTCTGACCCCTGTTGTAAATAGACCTCCAGTGGACGACATCAACGACACCCTTGAACTTGTCCTCAATACCAACGGGCACCTGAACGGCAGCAGCAGGTATGCGAAACTTTGACCAGTTTGCTTGACGATTCTCCATGGGTTGGCACCAGGCCTGGAAGGAGGACCGTTTGTTAAGAGACATACGCAGGGAGTAAAGGTCGTGTCGCACAATCCCACCCATCACACCCATCATGATTGTTGTAGATTTAAAGTTCCTTTGGTATGCCTGCTGCAGAGACAGACGAAGGATCGCAGCACCTTGCCAGCCAACTAGGCCAGTGATGACCCGCGCATTTGAATTGGAGTCACTGAGGATGTTGGGCTCCTCTTTTGAGTGGTTCGGCAGTTGGATCTGTGGTTACGCCAGTCGGTTGAAGTTGTGTAGATATAAGACTTACATGGTTGTTGATCTACGTCGCTGCCAGGGACATCTCCAAATCTTCAACCCCTGGCCAGAAACATAGTCGCATACATACACTACCCTGGTGGGTAGCACCTCGGCTTCGCAAATAAAATTAATGGTCGAGCTGAGCAAGGCATGGAGGGAGCAGCTGTCGGTGAGAGTTGTAGCAATGGTGGAAAATATGTGAGGGGAGGGAGAGAAAGAGAAGAGAGGAGGATGATCATCGTGACATCATACAGTATTGGGATACATGTTTTACTACTATATTAGTATTACTCCACTACCACCTCGAATGATAAGCCCCCGAGCTCAAGCCATACTGAAGGAGTCACTAACAAAGCAAATTCATTTTGAGGAGTCACGCATGAAAGGGGTGCTTTTTACTGTCCTCCACTTACAATACGAAGAAATTGCCATACATGGCAAATGTTCGGGACGTGACAGAGACCCGCCCTTTACAATATCTTCTCAATGTTTCGGGTGGTCTTATCGCGGAAATACAGATAACAAAATTGCTATAAAAGGTATACAATATCTTTCCAATATCTTTTACATATCTCTGTCATCAACATTTATAATAACCCCGATCATTAAATGGGAAAAGATTTTGAAGAAAATATTTTCAATTTCTTTCCCGATATATCCAGCCAAGAAAGGGTGTAAAAATTATTAATTTCTACACGATTTTTTCACAATTTATCTGCCATTTACATAAGCCAATGTCCACAGTGTGTGCATGCGGTTGTGATAAGGCATCTATGAACTGCTCGAACTGCTAGCACTTACTGCTCAGCACTCAGCACTCATCTTCTGATTGGGCCGACGAGGGATGCACATAATATAATCCTAAGTAAAGTTCGAGTGTGGGAATCCCATCTGCACCTAACGGACACCTGAAACTGAGACTTGCCTTTGCTTCATGTTGAAATCAAAAAAAAAGACGGAGGAAGTCCGACTTCTACATCCAGAGAAGAGTCAAAAAGGTATTGTCAAAATCTTCCGCTCAACTTTTAACACCTGAATCAGGCCTCCACTACCACAAGAGCCAGAAGATGAGCGAATACACACACAGGTGGAGGTCAAAAACACACACCTCCGCGTCTCATTCCCTTGTTCTGCGCCGGGAATCCAGTCGACGACCCTACCATTTGGACTTCCGCGAGGATGAACTTTCCGCAAAAATTCGTCACCTCCACGGTATGTGGCTTCCAACTTGAAACGCGGGGGGACTAACCTGTCGTCGTGTGTGGCCAAAATGGATTCCTCTTAAGGGGGAGCGTGATTATCCATGGTAGTACCATGGACGATGTGAAGATATTATGCCAACAACTGCGCAAATCTCTGGGCGAGGACGGCGTTGGCTTGCATTTCAGGTTAACCTTTCCTTAGAAGTTTTACGCCCATCATTGTTTTGGATATGTCTCGACTCTTGGCAACGAGTGATAATGTAAATCTGTTATTCCAGTTATAAGGGCAAGACTTTCGGGCATCGTGAAGGCCTACGTATCCAATTGGTGAAAATGTCGTAATCACAACTTATAAGGCTTGAATTCGAAAGCCAACGATCACTGTTTTGAATGAAATGACGATCTGTCAGCTGCAGGAAGGGGGCGTGAAAGCTGGAAACTCACCATCTATAATGACATTTTTGTAGGACAATGTCAGAAACAAATCTCAACTCGCGGGTTAGGTCCAGAGCCTGAGATGCGACCAAGAGATCGCATAGTACTTACTTTTGGATGGTAGTGCAAAAAAATAATGCAAACCTAAACGACTACCAGTCATGGTATCATTTCTACGTGCGTGTGCTGCCAAGAACTGGAAAGTCGCGTCGTCGGTGTCAACGGTGAGCAGCTGGTTTAGGGCATGTTGATCAGGTCAATTTACCATCCTCAAAGTTATTTCAGTCATGTCGCGTTCTCTTCAATGCTTCTGCTCCGTCGTGTATCAAGAGTATGCACCCTCGACCTCCAACGCCCGCTCTTCTTCCAACTGCGCTTGCTCTCCACCCTTGCAGACGCAAAAAAGCCATACTACGTAACTACTCCCATATTCTACCCCAACGCTGTCCCACACATTGGACACCTTTACACCCTGGTGCTTGGCGACATCTTTGCGCGGTACCAGCGGATTCTCGACCCTACACGCCCAGTGCATTTTCTTGCAGGCACCGATGAGCACGGCCTCAAGATTCAGCAGGCGGCAGAAAAGGCGGGCGTTGAACCCAAGGCATTTTGTGATTCGCTGAGTGGGAAATTTAGGGTGTGCAACCTTTGGTATTAGGATTAGCGACATGAGTTGGAGCTAATTCGTGGGATGGTGCTGCTTGCAGGATTTAGCGGACCGAGCAAGAATCGGCTATACCGTATACATGCGTACAACGCAGGAACAACATAAGAAAGCTGTTGAGCATGTGTGGGTGCGTCCTTTTACTCCTTCATTTGTCGTTCTCTTAGCTGATAAAGCCAGTATAGCTTACTCTCGATCAGAAAGGCTTCATTTACAAAGGCCAGTACGAAGGATGGTACAGCATCACAGACGAATGCTTCTACACCGATGCCCAGGTCATGCCCGCAGCTCTTCCCTCCTCTTCCTCCTTTGGAGGGGAAAATCCTGCAATGATATCAATTGAAACATCTTCTCCAGTTGAATGGACGACTGAGCAAAATTACATGTTCCGTCTATCCGCCTTTCGTAAGGCCCTGGAAGAACATTACCGAGCACAGAAGACCGAGGTACACCCACCGCCATACCATTCCGCTGTTCTGCAGATGCTTGACTCTGCTTCGTCTCTTGCCTCATCGTCACCGGATGCTCCCGAACCAATCCTGCAAGACATCTCCATCTCCCGTCCCCGTTCCCGCTTGTCATGGGGCATCCCTGTCCCCACCGACCCACTGAATCATACTATATATGTCTGGTTTGATGCTTTACTTGTTTATCTTTCCGGGGTCGGTTATCCGTGGTTGCCTGCCTCTACATCCAGCGAGTATAGCGTAGAGCTGGGACCATCGATACCATGGCCAGCGGATCTACAAATCATTGGCAAAGATATCCTTCGGTTCGTCGTCGACTCCTCCCCTCACCACTATTAGCGGCTGAAGTCGCCTGTAGGTTCCATGCATTATATCTGCCTGCCATTCTCATGGCGCTCTCCTCTCCTTCTCCCCCTTCCTCCTCATTTCCGTCTCCACCCCAACAGAAACTCCCGCTGTCATCCAAAATCTTAACCCATGCACATTGGACCGTTTCGCGCCAGAAAATGTCGAAATCGCTGGGGAACGTCGCTGATCCACTAGCCGCCATGTCTACTTACGGCGTCGACATCGTCAGGTACTATCTAGCGACAGTCGGGGGCCGATTCAGGGATGACGTTGGTCTGTTTTGTTTGATGCTATCCGCGCTTTGATAATAACGCTCCTACACAACAGATTGGTCCCCAGAACAGCTCACTAAACACTCAAAAGAACTCCAATCACTCCTTGGCAACTATTTCTTACGAGTTTCGTCTAAAAGCATCAGTGCTGCTGCACAGCGTGCTTCTTCGCCTCTCCCCACACTAATTTCCATTGCCAGCTCTGAAACAGTGGCCCCCGCGTCAAATGCACCCGAAACGATAGAGGACCCGAACCCCAACCGTACCCTTCTCCTCTCCGCGCGTGCCCTCCCCACGCAGGTTCAGAAAGCACTCGATAATCTTGAAGTGGGTGAAGCGCTCGACGAAATCATTGCATTGTTGAGACTGGTATGCATCTATATTCCCCGTTATCGCCGTTGTTAAATAAACATTCAGGCAAATAAAACTGTCACAACCATTGCACCATGGTCGGCCTCTTGCCCTCCAACTGATGTATACGCTACTCAGCTAGTGGCGCTGGAAACGCTGAGAATCACTGGGATATGTTTGCAGCCGTTTATTCCGGACGTCGCGGAGAAGCTCTTGGACGGGCTTGGTGTGCCGGCTGGAGAGCGGGATTGGGCGAGCGCGCAAAGTGAGGTGGATTGGAAAGGGAGGGTTGTTAAGGGTGTGAGGCTTTTTTAGGGAGCTTGGAGGGTTATGGGAAGTAAGGATGAACCGGGAAGAAGCTCTGGTTATACTATATTATTATGGATCCATTAGTTGGGAATGATTCTCCATCTACGAGACTGAATATGAAAACAAAGTTGAACTGCCATCCCCCCTGGTCTGATGGAGGGATCTACTTCTTCCAAGTCTCGTCCACCATGGATGCACGGAAGTTGGTGGAGAATGGCGAGGGGGCATTCAAACTGTTAACATAAAACTCAGCAGTCGTTTCGCTGCCCATCGTGAGTCTGCTAGCAGCAGAGGAGTGCCCGTGCTCATTGATAGATGCGATATCAAGGCTGATAACACCCCGAGAATACGTGGGTTGAGCGGGTATTATGATAGGCTTTTCATTCATTTCCACATGGGTATCTTCGGGGCCGGGGATGGGAGTCTTGACCCTGCATGACCAAACTAAGTTATGTTGAGAATCGGAGATATTGAAATCGCAAGTAACGGATACGTACACTTAGTAGCGCTGCTGCGCCGACGGTGGTGAAAAGTCATTAGGACGGCGATACCAATGCATAGACAGAGGGCTCCGATTAGTCCACCAATTACTGGGCCTAGATGAGTTCTCCAGGTGAGAGAATTATGTTTCGTCGCAACGCTTGTAGCAGCAACCGCTTGGTTGGTAGTGGATGTTTCTGAAGGGAGCGCCCTATTAAATCAGGAATTTATGACATAGTCAGCAAACACCACCTCGTGCAGTTGAGTGGATAACTTGCTGGGTAAGGCTCGACGTTTGTGAGGCAAGCGTCAATGTACTGTGAGTGCTTGTTGCCGCGGTAGCTGCCGTCGCAATTGTGCGATTCAATACTGTTAGTGGAAAGAAAGTACTAAGGGAAGCAGGGCTTGACCGCCTACCTAGATAGGTGTACGATGCCGTGTCATATTCCAGCGATTCGGTGCTGGCATACCATTTCGAATTCCATTCCAAGACAGACATATAAGCTGCCGCTCTGAATATCCTCTGGGTGGAGTGTTCTCCTCAATCGCCAGTACAATCTTCGTGTGAGATGATGAGCGAGGACAGGAAGGATGGGCGCTCTAACCACCTATGTATCCAACGAAATACATCATATTTTCCGAAATTCGTAGTCAAGGGATGGCCTGCGCTGTTACTTAGGCCGTGAAGAGGTTCGCAAGGACGCATTGATTGGCCGGACAACCTTTGCTTCGAATGCGCAGGCCGGTAAATAAACGATAAAAAGGACTCGAAATAACCAACCATGACCAAGGACTTCCGTGATATCGCCGATGAAGAGAACGGTAGCCATGCCTACTACAACTGGGCGGCTCATCGCGGGGAGAATCTTCCGCGATTTTACGACAAGGATTAAGCAAGATAAGGACCGCCTTGAGCGGATTTCTTATTTTGAGACAAATTCTGGCAAGCCCTTCGGTTCAGCGTGTAAATCGCTATTAGATAATGATTGCACCCACAAGAGCAGTTAGACATTTTGTAAAGGCGAAAAAATGTCGGAGTAATTGCAAATCAATTGCAAATTCTCCTCCATTTCCTGGAATACGATTACTTATAGCTCCACAAACCCACAAGATCGCAATTGCAGATAGATATTTGTAATCGCAAACCAGTGCTCTGCGACATCCCAATTGCATATAAACCATAAGTAATGGATAAAACTATTGAGAAACCCCGTTTCCGCGGAAACCCCCCGGGTTTCCGAGGCAATTGGAGAAATCCCTGAGTTTTGTGAATTTAAACTTACGGCCATAATCCGGCTGATCCAGAGTCCACTTCCAGACACAGGTGGCATACCCAATATTTGGGTTACATAATCTCCCTTATCCCTCTCGCGCTCGCACTCTCCTTTCGGTGGCTCTCGCTACATCACAGCAATAGCAACGACAAAGCCGCCTTGTCACCTTCTTTCTTAGCGATGTTCTCGTGAGATCGGCGGCGACCTCAGAAGCAAGGATGAGGTATAGAGTTGGACGAGCCTGAGGCGGAATAGGGACCTCAGAACAGGGAGTTGTATGGGGAGCTCGAGAGTGGGGAGAGGGTTAGGAGTTGGACAACCTGCGGGTTTTCATTGAATCGTTCCTTGGTGTGTTCCCCCCAACCATGTGTCTTACTCACCGAACTAGTTTGTTCGTAGCGGTGACAATTTGGCATGTCTCCTTCATCCATATTCGCCAACTCAATGACCGGCGCAACCCTCAAATCGTCAAGTCCCATTCCCGTCTGACGCAACCCCAACCGCGACTCGGCTCAGTTGAAACAATACAACAACAGCAGCCGTTTCACACTCTTTCACGAATTTTCAACCGCCCTCGCTGTGGGCCAAGTAGTCAGGGTGTTTCCGGCCTGCATGTGATACCGGGCGTTGCATGGGATGCTGTATCATTTCTCAGATCCCAACGAAAGGTGAAGGGAAAGACGGGGTTGACGATCATTTCAGTGGTTATTGTTTATACTGACAAGGCGCGTTTTAGGGCTAAGGTAGGTCATTCCTATCTGTGATTTTAGTTGGTTTACTTACCAGCCTCAGCTTTTGACCAAGTCTCCTTGGCCTCATTAAACAGGATCTGTGAATAGATATGTACTGCCATATCAACCTCAATGAATACACCAATAAAGCCACTTCGTACATACTTGGCCTGGTCCCACTCTTTACTTGAGGAAACAGCCGATCCCGATTCCGCGAATGGCTTCAGTCGAGATGCTGGAGGACACGACCAATGCCTCAGACTTTCTCTCCGTGCGCTTGTTGGCATCAAACGAAAAGGAGGAGGTGCAGACGCGGTTCAAGGTTTGGAGGGCGGTTGGTGAGCGGCTGACTTAACGGGACGGCCGGAGTGCATGTGACTTTTCGGGAAGGGGAAAGGGGGTTGCTGGATAAGCTACCGGGGTTTCCGTAGAAACGGGGTTTCTCAATAGTTTTATCCCTTATATGACATGACGCAGGTTTTTATCATCGCATAAATATGGCGGAGCCGGGCTTTGGGACGTGGGGGACTGGAAGTGAGTCAGAAATGTGTGAACCGTTCCAACCTCACGTGTCTGCGACACAAAGACAAATACTCACGAAAGATATCTCTTCGGCCCAGCTTCAGCCTTCAGGTCATTCCGAATTGAACATATTGAATTTCGCGCCGCATTAATCTAACATAAATTTGTGCGTAGATAGCTCAGCTCAAACTCAGCTTCTAGATTCAACAAAGACGCCAAGGCCAGGAACGTGCACGTGACTGTGACAACTCAGACATGCTATTTAAATGACGCGCCAGCGAATAATTGTTTTCTCCCCAACCACCAGCACTAGACTAACACAATGCCTATCAGTCACATCGGCTTGAATACCCCTGATATTGACTCTCTATCTGCCTTCTATCTGGAGGCTCTCTCTCCGCTGGGTTACAAGGAGAAGATGTCATTCATGGATGGCAAAGTACGTGGATACGCTGGTGGGTGTGAGCCAGACTTTTGGCTGGCTAGCCTGGATTCTCGTCCCGAGGAGTTGAAGAAGGAAACCGGGCCTTTGCACATTGCGTTCGCGGCACGAACGCGCAACCAGGTCAGGGCTTTCCACCGTGCAGCCTTGTATGTCACTCTTTTTGTCCTTCGATGTTTCAAGGTTGACATTCACTTTAGGAAGGCGGGTGGTACCTGTAATGGAACCCCAGGATTGCGCCCTCAGTACTTCATGACTTACTACGCCGCGTTCGTCATCGATCCAGAAGGACGAAACATCGAAGCGGTTTGTATGAAACCTGGTTTCTGGGCGGAGGAATGGAGCTGGGGAGTTTGGACCGCCCTCATTGGTGTAACTGGAGTGGGATTGGGAGCAATTTGGAATTACATGCTTTGAGTTCAGGGGTGAAAAGCTTCGTCGTTGTCCTTCAGTTCTGTACTTCTCTCCCACATCATGACTGAATGTTACGGGTGACGGGAGTGCATTATCACAAATGAGTACAAGATCATACCATGTCTATATGATTCTGCATACGGCGATATAGCAGGCGAACAAGATATATCAAGAAAACGGGAGAAAAATACATTACAAAAACGCATCCCGGGAAGCATAACACTAAAGTTCATCGATGCCCGGCTTTTGCAGTTGGCTTGGGGCCACGTTTATGCTGTCCTCGCCTCGACTCCTTGGGGTATTCACATGTTAGATCTCGGCGCAGACATTGGCTAAAAAATGTGGTAAGAAGGCTAACATCAAAATGAAGTCGATTGCCACGCACGCGCAAGTTTGGTCAGGTTCCTCCTCACTTGGGCGACCACACGCAATCTTCCTCTCCCGACAAAATAAACATGCAAGACTCAACCTCTTCTGCGCTCCGGCTTTCTTTGGGGTGTGTGGCCTAGGCGGAGGTGCGGTCGACTGAGACCGTGGCACCGACGCTACCTTTTGTTTGACCGGCGCGGGAGCCGACCGACGACGACTGGAGGACGGAAAATGCGGTTTAAAATCCATATCTAAATCAGAATCAGACGAAGGCCTTTCCTTCCGTTTCGTCTTAGTAGAAGTTTGTTGAATATTGGGCTTGGAGGGGGTGATGGGGGCATTTGAAACCTTCGACTCAGCGCGACTGAGCTCCGATAGATAGAGAACATGAGCTGAGAGCTCGGAGTATGAAGAATGTTGGGTGGGGGAAATGGGAGGGTGTTGTGAGTGATATGGGGGTAAATTGACGGCGTTGCAAGGAGGCTGGCCGAACGCGTCGTATGCTGCGAACTGATCCTCCTCGCATGGAATATGATAGGCCCCCTGCCATTCGACAGAACCTTCCTCGGAATTGTAGTACTGGAATGAGCCGCACGTGCTGGGAGTGGAGACCGGCGGAGAAAAGTCCAAGTTACCACGAGCCAAAGGGGTGTCGCAAAAAGTGTCCGCAACGTAATATGCGATGCCGCCGGCGGGCTGCTGGCTTCGAAAGCGATCGCCTTCATCATGCGGGAAGTGGATATCCTCGGACCTGTCAAACTTCAGGTATGTCAATTTCTGGGGAGTAAGCGTAAATCGGAAATCAGTGGCCACTCACCTCATGGCGCGATGCAACCTGAAAATTTTGAGTTGCGGGGTCGTAGGTGGGTGAAAACGTTGGTTGAGGCGAGTATACATTCCGGGCAGGTGTTTGAATGTGGCTTGGCTGCTTGCGACCCATGGATGTGAGAGGTTGATTCAAATCGAGAAAGGTCCGTCGGTTCTCATCGCGAGCAGCTGGGGACAAGGTGGGTTGAGGCGAATCCTGATATGAGGGACCGTAGAAGTTTGACATGATGAGGAGCGTCACGTATCGTGTTCTATGGTTGGAGAAGAGACGGAATGGGCGAAGATGAGAGGAGGATGAAAGGGATAATGGTGGTGGTTGTGAATGAAAAGTCAGGAGAAGACGCCCTGAAGACGCCTTGAAGGCGAAAAAGGATAAGCAAAATTCGGGGTGAGGTACAATTCATTTGGAACCCTCACATACAAATCAATCGAGCTTAACCTTCATTGGTCACTTCTGGGCACAAGGCCTGTCAACGTCAACTCGATCCGTTCACGTGTCCAAGGGCTCGGGGATGAGTCCGCTCAACTCCATTTATGTATACGCCAGAACCTGTAGAACCATAATGAAGTTGCCCATTTCTAAATGAACATGACCAGTTGATCAAGTCGTCGTCGATTGAATATTTACGTAGGTTCATACACGAGAAATCCTCAAGGCCATAATTAGGTGTTTGGAGTGCCCGATTTTGTAACAAATTGCCATAAGATAAGATGACGCCGCACATCACAGCCTCGACAAATGTATTGTCAGGTCTTGTGGGGGAGGTCACCAGTTTACGGAAACGCGAGGACGACAGCCACATGTCAACATAGATCCGAGCGAAGTGGATCCAATGAAGAACTGCTGTCCCATCGTTGTGGCGGAATGTGTCTAACCGAGGGTTAGTTTCAAGATGTGATGCTGTCGGGGCCAGAGTGTAAACTCTATGATTACAGCAGCCCCACTCAAACCTGAACTTGCTTTTCGGTAGCTTATTGCTCTGTTTCAAGTATATGTTCATAATGTTCTCAATAAATTCACCCACGTCAAGAACAATTGTGAATGGTATCAAAATGGTATGGGCTTTTCGGCTTTTTCGAAAAAGCGATTTAATAACATTGATTGACCACTAAAACTCGCCATAATCTTTTGAAAGGTTCATAGAAAAGAAGCTGTCGAACAGAAGTCTCTTACGAACATCAAGGTCCTATGTATTGCTTCTTTGAAGATATACGCGTCCTCGATGTTTCTTCGTTCTGGTTGGAAAAATGAACAATTGAATATTGATCACCGGAGATCGCCCACAATAGTAAGGTGAAGTACTCGTTAAAGATATATATAAAACGAAATGAAGAAATATATGTCTTTCCTAACATTTTCACTTATTCGTTGAATTTCTTGGTGATCATTGGTCAGTGGTGATACTTATCAATTTGCCATAGATTCAAACCCTTTCATCTTCGATACTGCCTTTGATATTTTTGTGGACCGCAACATTAATTTATTGTGATCATCAGGACAGGGAGCGTTCCAAGCTCCTAACCCGCCGATTTCCTTAACGTGATTCGGACCCAACATTATCACGACCCCCCCTGTGACACGGCTCCTGCATCCATTCGATCACGGCTTGAGGCAAGGAGATCAAGAATTTTAAGATCCAGTTTACGAAGTTACTTTAAATAAATGACAGTGGGTTCTACAGTTGTTCACTCACCCATTCTTTTGTAAAATCTAAAATCTAGGAAAGAGGAATAAAAAGAACCGTTTTATGTGAATTTTTCTCAAGTCTCCCATCAAGAAACACTCCCAACAAGTTGTTCCGAGGTTCACATGAGCTTGAGTCACATTTCCTACCTACGGCATTTTCTAAACGATGTGATCGCAAGGACGTGAAAGTTGTGAGATGTCAACAAGTCTCAACTCAACTCACTCGCCCGGGTCAAAAATAACTGGTCACATCATCACCTCTCGACTACTTTGGAAAAGGTCGCATTGATGTCCATAGTTTAGATGGCTGACCTTGTTACGAAATGAGAAGAACCGCATTCAGCCTATGAGGTACAGTAGCTGTTCCAATCGCGAGGTCGAGATTATTTTTTGCCCTAGCGGCGGTACCGAGCTCTCCTTAACGTTCACCTTCTGCTTCGCGTCAGGTGGCGTGTCGTGTCATGAGTACGATTGATCTTGTCAAGTACATACGATGATGTAGTGGCCTCAGATAGGCATTTGAGATCGCAGCGTCAAGATAAGGGATAAATGTTCCACCACTGGTAGGAAGACGGTAAGTCAGAAGAAGACCGTTTGATGTGATCCAGGGCTAAGGGCATTATAGATTTCGATTCCCTTCTAAGTTCCCGAGAGACGAAAAGATATATTAGTATCGAATTTCTAGGCACCGCGAAAATTAGTTTCTTACCATGTGAGGGGTGGACCGGAGTAGGTAGATTAGAGTGTCGTTTCGAATGACCTCACAGTCGCAAAACCAGTAGCTAGAAAGGAGGACCCTGACATCTCGCCAAGATAACTGCAGCGCCAACTGTGGCGTAGCAGGGACAAGCTCGGTGTGTATGTATAAGTATGGAAAAGACCTCGAGACCTCTGATGGCGCAGCATGATTGCGTTTTTGCATTCGGCATGTCACATGTACGCGCCGCCATGACACTGTGAAAATATTTATCAATAAAAAAGAATAAAGACATGAGGTGGCGCTAACTAACAGTGATACCAGATAACCAGACGAAAAAACAAAGCCTCCATAGATTGTAGATCCGCATGCACGTGTTGGACTTTCGTCTAAGTAGGTTAGTCGAGGTGAAGCGATAAATCGATAACGGACCATCCCGAAACTGGCTACGTACTGCCAAGTGCCGACACGGAGTCAGGTGACAGGCTGTTAGCGTCCGTGTGAACGGACTGCTCGACGCAAGAATGACTGCAAATGAGAAAGGTTGTAAGTGAAATATGGAAAGTAACTCCATGATCATACACACAAAAATCGGGAGATGCGTCGGCGGAATTTGAGTGATTCTTCGAAGGGGCTAAGAGAAAAAAAAAAAGCGACATATGGATACTGGGACGATCAGAATGGACTCAATTACTTAAATGAAGCTTGTCACTGGGCGAGGAGTGCTCCACCTTGCTCCAGAAAATGCGCATCCTGTTATAACTGGTCTTGACGGACTTTCTGCCCATACATTGGACTGTCGTCACCTCGCCGATAATCGCCGGGCCAAGATAAGATCAGAGAACTCTCCCACCAACCATGACCACCCAACACTTGTATTCATGTCCGTCTTACCTGGAGATGGAATAGGTTTAGAAGTGACGCCACCTGCCTTGCGTTGTTTGGAGGCAGCTGAGAAGAGGTTTGGGTTTCAATTAGAATTTCGCCACTATATCTGGGCATCTTGTACCTGCTTTCAGGAGCACGGGACGATGCTGCCGCCGGACTGGAAGAAGCTTCTGCAGGCCTGTGATGCGATTTATTTTGGAGCAGGTATGATGGCCACGTTCGGAAGAAAACGGAAAACTCACTTTGGTCGGATCAGTTGGTGACCCAGATACTGTACCTGACCACATCTCTGTTGGGAAGGCTCCTGTTGTTCCGTCGCGAATTTGACCAGTATATCAATCTTCGGCCGTGTTGCCTCTTTCCTGGTGTTACCTCTCCCCTAGCTAACCGTGAGGGAGAACCCATTGACTTCATCACTGTCAGAGAGAATACAGAAGGAGAGTACAGTTCTGTTGGAGGTTGTATTTTCGAAGGAACGGACGGAGAGACGGTCATCCAGGACACGGTATTCACCAGAACGGATGTAGATCGTGTTCTGCGATATGCATTCGAACTAGCGCGCAGTCGCCAGCCAAGAAACTGGCGTCGGCCACCAAATTCAACGGCATATCTATTACTATGCCCTACTGGGACGAGCGCATAGAGGCCGTCGCGAAGGTATAACAGTGGAGAAATACCACATCGATATTCTGTGCGCCCATTTTGTCCAACGTCCACGCACCTTCGACGTCGTCGTCGGCTCCAACTTGTTGGGAGATATTCTGTCTAACCTTGGTCCCCCTTGCACGGGAACGATCGGAATCGCACCTTCTGCAAGTTTGAACCCTTCTTCCAGCCAAGGCGACCCAGACCAAGAGTGGATGCCGAGTCTCTTCGAGCCAGTGCCAAGCCAGTGCACGGAAGTGCTCCAGATATAGCTGGGCAAGGAATTACGAATCCAGTGGGAAAGGTCTGGTCAGGGCAGATGATGTTAGAGTGGTTGGGCGAAAAGGAAGCAACGCAAGCACTGATGGGGGCGATTGAAAAGGTTCTGCAGGAGGGGACGAACGCTCAGCTGAAGGGCGAATCAGACTTGCTCACCCCAGACATGGGCGGAAAGGGAACAACGGAAGCTCTGGGGCGTGCGATAGAGGAAGAGGCTCTTGAGATAAAGTTTGAGGAAGGGGTTGGGAAGAAGAGTAACCAAGTTAAGTTTCGAACAATCCGTAGTAGGTCGGAATCTCCCGGTGAAAATGATCGGAATTTCGCCAGCTACGCTCACTCACAGTAATTACGGCCAACATCGAGCCAACAGAGTCACCGAGTCATTCTCTGCCATCTATGCAAATATTTCAGTCGCGAATTATAATCAAGCGTGATATAACGGAAAAAGCGAAGGCCAGTCATGGGTATACAAAGTAAGTTCATGAAGCTTGAAAATTCTGGCACCCAGATTGTCCTAATTTCAAGGATGGAGGAGACACTCAGATCGATCAGAGCTCCCTGAAATTATATATACATAATAAATGAAAGCAATTGACTTTCCACGGCTACAGGCCTGACCGCTTGAGCGATTCCACTTCAGTGTTCTTAATCCAACGGCTCCCCCTCATACTATACCTTCCCCTCTGGAATTTGGCGCCCAAGCTTGGTGTACCAAGCGGCCTGGGGATCGTGGAGAAAACGAGAAGCAACACAGCGATACAACATGAGCATTCTTGCATCAAACAATCAGGTTAAACCAAGTTGGTCTTTAAAGCTTTAACGTTGACCCCTCCGTTGGCGGGTATTATGCGTGTGCTGGTGATGCTGTGAGCTTTCTGCAAATTTTGTGCTTCAAAACGAACTTTACAATTCTTACTGTATTGGGTCAACATTCAATTCACCTACGGTACGCCTCTTTTTTTCAAATGATTGGATTTTCGATGCCTGCGAAGGCATCAAGTTAAGAAGGCAGAGGAGTGAAGTTGGAATGAAGCGCTCATTATGCATCCCATATTGCTATAAATAGACATGCTCAAGCGTATGCTCCAGATACGTAACTTGGGACGATGAGCGTCCTATTATTTGCCATCATAATCGCTCATATCCTGGATGCCGCCATGAATCCTATGCCTGGGTCTTAAGATGCAGCGAAGATTCAGGGAATTGACGTCATCGCTTTCAATTCCAAAAGTTGGTACATCCCACCTTGAACACTCAAAATAACTTGACGATCCCCCCGCATGATGAGATTCAGAAAGGTCAGCGAGAGCGCTGTGAAGCGGATCTTGGTTCCCTGAGACATTTTATTTGAGTCATCTACACAATTGTACACAGCCTGTTGACAGCTCTCAAATTTGCCGATATCAGCGGTGGCGGTACTAAGGTTGAACGTTGATCCTTCCACAAATTCCTAGATCTAACTCTAGCAACTTGGCATGCGGCTCCATCTGGCTCCAACCACAAGGGTATTCAGTCTGAAGAAGATTCGCAACGAAGATATGTCCCTGAAATTATCAAATATTTAAATTGTTTAGTCTTTGACGCTAATTCCTACATGATGTTGATAAGTACTCACTGCCACTCCGAGTCAGCGCTCAGGAACCAATTCACGTTTAGTCAAGGCGCCGGAGAAGCTGTGATCAACACGCGTTTTAAATTTAGCCAGCGGCTCCGGGTTTGGGGCATATAAAGCCTGAGTTCAGGAGGCATTTGCTATCCTCGATTGCCTATCCCAAGCTTATCCTCTTTCCATCTCCGATGACTTCACTACTAATATCCAACTCAGAAAAAAAACCTCTTCACGCCAACTCCAACATCAAGATCTCTACTCTGCAGCTCGGCGTCTGGAAGGTCAGGGTTGCGGCACAGTCCTCAGGCTTTGGTCTGCAAGATCAAATACAAGATCTTCGTTCTTCCTTCCCTATCCTTCTCAGACTTGCAACGGATATCTTTACCCTCGCACCAGGCATAGTTCTTGCCTTCCTCACATGCCAGATTTGGGAAGGGGTCGAAGACGCTTTTGAGATGCATATCTCGAATCGCCTTCTGAGAACTGTTTGTATTCCCGCTATCTTCAATTATGTGCAATGGTTCTTATATGTGTTGGAAAGATCGAGTTTAGTCTTCGCGAGGGTCGCCCTGATGTCGCTTCCATCTTGTCCGCGGTCGTGGCGCACCTTGTCTGGGCTGTAATTGTCGGTTTGATGTCATGGTGGAGGTAGGAGTGCGTCTACTTGGTTGATTTCATAGGGCTTATGAGAAAATAGCACGAAGATAATGATGGTCCTTCAAGCTCGTATTATGGCACATTTTGATGTGTACTTGATGAAAGGTACGCTGTTTGCTCGACGACCTGTCCAAAGTTGACCCGTGGAAAAAGCTATGCTTGATATGGATCTCCCAACATCTAGAGGTTTACACTTACTTTATTTTGCATCCTGGCCTATCGCCCTTACTTTCTCTACAGAACCTGGGAGCAAAAAGCAAACTACTTCTCGAGAAATCTGGGAAGCCGTTGATAGTATGATCAGATTTTTCACGCAGCTCTTGAAGACGATGAGCCAGCTTGCGTTGATCGTGCATATTTCCCGATCTGCTGGAGGGCCTCTCTTTGCATTGATGTGCATCGTGAGGCCTTTGTTCTCTGCGCTTTTTACGCGAGCACTGTGGGATAAGAGTAAGTACATCATGCTTTAAAAATGATTCCCATCGTCTAATGATGGATCTCGACAGTCTGTATTGCATTCTGGAATGACCAAGATCATACTCGAATGAAATCACTAGAGAAGTTGGCCAACGAAGACCAATATAAAGAGCAAGTTTTCGGCGGCAATTTATCAAATTGGATTCTCACCGGTACGTTTCAGAGATGCTTCACTGCTCGATTTTTATTTAAAAAATTGCCAGAGTACAAAAAGGCATCCAGAGCTCGAGGAGACAAACTGGACACACACCCGTTTCTTGCATTTTCCGTTCGAGACATGCCCGTTTTTGACGTTGCATACAATCTCTTATCGTCTCTACCTATGGTGAGGTGTCCACAATGTCGAATGATAGTCGTACTAACTCGATTTTGAGATATATTGCGCGATCACTGCCATTATTACTCCTTCCAAATTCTCCTTAGCATCAGTTGCCATCTTACAGCAATCGTCCCTCACATTAAGCTGGTCCCTGGGAGACATCCTTCGAGAAAGTGAATCTTATAGAAGGAGCATTAACACCATAAAAAACGTCTACGACTCTTCGAAGATCAGTAACAAGGTCTCGGATGGACACCTCTCTTATCCCCTTCAACACGCCAACGCGCAGAAGGGCATGGAGTTTGAATTTCGGTAAGAACACTCACGATACAACTCCAAAAACCCTTTTTAAAGACCGATTTTTCTCCCTCTATAGCGACGTGTGTTTTGCATACCCGGGAAGCCAGAAAACCACAAGCGCTCTCACGAACATAAACCTCTCAATCGGTGCAGGTCAGCTCGTCGTCGTCGTAGGTGCAAACGGGAGCGGCAAATCCACGATCATTCGCTTACTTTCGCGTCTCTACAATCCCGACTCTGGGGAACTGCTCATCGACGGAAAAAAGGCCAATGAATATCGGTTAGCTGACCTCCATGAATCAATCGCTATTTTGAGCCAAGATACTAAGATTTACCCGCTGTCCCTATCCGAAAACATCGGCTTAGGTTTCCCCGACCAGTGTGCGAATAAGGAGATGGTTGAAAGAGCCGCACAACAAGGAGGCGCTTCGGAATTCATCAAAAAGCTTGTGAACGGTCTTGAAACGCAGTTGAATCCCCCCACGATGAATTTCTCCTTTAATCTCACGGAGTATGAAGATCATCCTTTGCAAAAGGAACTCGCAGAATTGAAGAGGGAAATTGACATCTCTGGAGGTGAACGACAGCGAGTGGTAGCGTAAGTTCTTCAACAAAGTAAGACTTTGGGTTGACTGACCTTTTTCATAGTGCTCGGTCTTTCATGCGATTCCAATCCGACAAAATAAAGTTTGTCGCAGTGGATGAACCGAGCTCTGCCCTGGACGCAGAAGGTGAACTCCGTCTTTTTGAAGAGCTCATCAAGGTGCGATCCGGGAAGACAATGATCTTCGTTACCCACCGCTTTGGGCACCTAACCAAATATGCCGATAAGATCATGTTCGTCTCTCTGATAACCTTTTTTTCGGCTCAGACACTGATTAACGACGAAACACTCTAGATGCATGAAAGATGGTGGAATTGTCGAGATGGGAACACATACTGAGCTGATGCAAATCAAAGGTGAATACGCGAAATTGCACAACATCCAAGCGAGCGCATTTCAAGACCCTGTTCGCGTAGAGGTAATGTCTCTTTTTTTTTTTTCAAATGAAGCCTTCGCTGAAATCCAACGCGAAGAAGACGGGGTAATGTCGTTTTTGTTCGTTCTGGTTGCCCGAAGAATAGTCTTTCGTTTACAGCAATGGTCGAACTATACATTGAAGAGAACTAATTTTTAGCTGGACATTTATGTTTGAACGTACAGAGTCAGATCATTTTTGTCTTGAAAGTTTCGGCGCAGAGAAGGTGGATAAAGTAAATGGTCGAGTTGAGTTGATGAACGCACTCTCGTGGCAGCAAGGATCGCATGGAAAGGACAGCGCGCAGAATGGCGCATCCCACCGCGGCGACTACGGAAAATTGACCAGCCTCCGTGTCGTTCAAAATTATGTTTCGGCTCCAGCCATAGAAGTGGGGGAAAAGGCGAGCGAAAAGTCTGATGTAGTGAATTATCGACGATTAAAAACAGAACGCTATGTGTGCCATCCGGCGTCCAGACGAGTTGGATGCGGTAGAAGGTGTATACACCGAGTGTTGCATCGTTGTCCACAAGTCGTCCAGTATAGGTGAACATGAGTTGAACATAAAACGTGTGTGAGCGGGAGGGGAAGGAGAGGTTTTGATCAGGTGACATTCTTCGATCATAATCACCTTGAGGCACCGCCTCCATCACCATATCAGCAGCGCTCCGTCACCGCTTTGTTTTGTTTCCAGACAACACCTACTTACACAAGCCCCACCTTGTCTTCCGGTTAATTTGTAGGTGCATCCCAGTAACACTGTCCACCTCTCGTCACGCACATCATTTGACTCAGAGAACTTCTGACGTTCAGAGCGATTCCGTTCCTCAAATTTCCAATAAATAGGCATGGAGAGCAGAGAGTATGTCAACAATCATTCTCAAGCGTCAACATATCCTGATAATTTCACCCCAGACCATGGAAACTGACTGGTGTGTGGCGAGCAATGACTAGGCCTTTCAATACGATCTGATTCCACGCCCAGTTATACGCACTCAAGGTCTCCGGTTTATGCGACCAGAGAAGTCTTGGCGCGCCATCGTCACAGTCGAAGTCGACAAGCACGACTGTTATGAAACGGTCTTGGGAGTTGATGGACAAAATCCCAATCTGAAGGAGACATTTCAAATGTGGGTCTGTTTCCCTGCTTTTACGAGATGCTGAAGCCCTGATCTCCACTTTGAACAGTCATCAAGCAGATATGTCGTCACGGGTTGACATCAAAATCTGGCATCGTTCACAAAGCAAGAAGAAGGGGAAGAAACGGAATCTGGTCGCTTCCGCTACACATTCTCTAGGTGAACTTTTGAAGAAGCAGGAAACGGAACCCCGTAAGTGGTACTTTCAACGGTTGATCCAAACTCCTCTGACTTGCGTAGGACTGGAGATCAGGCTTCACTGCCAGTCAGCTACAAATCGAGCTATTGTTAGTCGAGGAAAACCTCAAAATGGGGCGCTCATGCATCTGAGAGTAAGACCGCCCATGACTCCGTCGACTTCACCGCCCTTACTCTGTCCGTCTGACACTGGATATTCGTCCGACGCGAGCTCCTGTAAGTCGTTCGCTTGTGCAACCTTGCCTCCCTACTGATGGCCTTACTCGCAGCATCACGAGCCTCCAGCACCCTAGTCCCACCATCACCTATCGACGACGAACCCACACCTTCACAGCCCTCCTTCCTGCGACGCCGGAGGGTTCGCGGATATGCTATAAACTCCGACGAAGAAGTCCTTTCCAGTGAAGGAGAAGAAATCGAAGATCGCAAACCCCTTCCCCTCTTTTCCGATCCCGAAGACTTTCTACAACCAACCTATTGGAACTCATCCGATGACGACTCGCCTCGAAACGGAGTCGTCATCATACCACAACCTTCACATCCTCAGAGCAGCTGGGGTTGGATAGCAGCGTCCCTCTTACCCAAATACACGGAAAAGATTGTGGTTTTAGATCCTCGGCCGCTATCGCTGATGGAGAGAGTGCTGACGTCATTTACGATGTACGGCGAGCTGAGAGAGGCTACTATGGATTCGGAATACGAAAAGGTGTTCGCGCGCTTACAGAAGGAGTGGACCTGTATCGGGGGCTTGGTGAGTGTTCTTCTCTTTGTCTCCTCTTTGATTCCGCTCTTACCCGATCTCTTCATACAGCTACTCGCACTAGCAGCGTAAGCACATTCGGCTTCGTTCCCGGAAGGAGTTGCTAATGTCCCCTACATCAGTGTCGATACAGCCGTCTTCTCCATCTCCCCAGGGTCACTATTCGGTGTCAACTCCTACGCTCGGAGCGCTATTGCTACAAGCAGTATCGCATCTGGTCTCGGCATTGCATGCGACGCATGGTTTCTTTTAAGATACAACTGGACAGACCTGCAGACATTCATTGTACGTCCCTAATCCTACTCATCTGTTTCTTCTAACCCTTCCTTATCCAGGTTCGTGCACGGGACGTATACGGCTCCTACTTCTTCTTCTCCCTCTCAGCCCGTGTCCCAGGTCTCTGCATGTTTATCTCGTCTCTCTCCCTTATGCTCTTCCTCGGGCTTGTGGCTTTCGACGCCTGGGCAGAAGGCGTGATCGCTATTTGTTTTCTCGTAGGGGTGGTTATGTCCCTGCAGTTTTTGGTTTATGGTGCGCATTGGTGTGTGGGGCGGGTGGTTGAGGGTGGGCGGACGGGTATCAGAGCAGTTAGGAGGGTTACGGGTTGAAACGGATCTCATATCCTGGAACGGAATTGCGGCTCCATTGACTTTGGATGTTTATGAGCAAAAGTTGACTATAATAAAGAGTTCAAAAACTATTATGACTACGATTAGATTATCCTTTCACTTGTCCAAAAACCCTGGGGTAACAACTCTAATCACACAGCACCCGCAACAGCAGAACGGCCTTTCCCAATGCCCATCCCAACACGAACCAAAGTTTCCAAAGAAGCGCGACCATTAATCAAAAGATCCTCGTCCCATTCCACTTTTCCCTTTTCGAAAAGCAGCACAATAGTAGACCCACCTGGATACGATACGTCAAAGACATCCAGACTGATAGGAGGATGGCCATACCAAAAGCGAAATACCCAAACTCTTCACCACGTTGTACGTATTGACCTTCCTGAGCCGTAGTCTTAATGGACCCAACCATCATAGCCCCAACGCACACAGCCATGACGCGCCCAAAGTGGGGACTGTCAATAGGAACGATCTTGCGTGCGTTCTCGCCGTAGACGTCGAGGGCAGTACGGATAGCTTGGGGCTACCAACCACATCATCAGCACCGAATGCCCAAAGAGAAATGGTGGTACTAACATTGACGGTATAATACTCCCCCGCAATGTACGTCATATTCCCAATAGTCCCCTCTACAGGCGAATGGAAACGATGATAATCCTGGGGTGCCAAGCGAAAGATGGCGAGTGCACCACCAGTATATCGTTCCGCCTCCTGTTTATAGTTTTCACCGAGCAGACGGGCAACGGTAAATTCGCGGCCTTTGATCCACAAGCGCGTAGCTTCGCTGACGGTCTCGAATGCCATCATGCGACAGTCGGCCCCGCTGACCAGGCGGTATGGATCGTCTGGGGACTCGACTGGACGAGCGGAGGGCTTGAGTTTCCTGTAGATCACAAGTGATGAGATATGGCGGGACAGCCAGAAGAAGGGGGACGTACCTGTAGAAGAACTCATTGAAAGTTTCTAAAGTACAAACAACGTCAACACGACTCTCGAGAACAAACTAGAAATCCATCTACTCACTGAAAGAATCCAGGGGATCCAGGATCTCATCGACTTTAAGCTTATGGAACTCAATGAACGTCGGAATCTCACGAGCCGACTCCGGCGCGTCGTACTTGACACCTTGCTTGATAGATAGTGATTTTAAGAGACGGCGGGCTGTATAACCCAAAGGTGGTTAGCAAGAACAATAAACCCCACCCAAAGGAAGTGCAACGTACCCCGACCACCCTCCATCCGACTTGAAGCACCCTATTCCATTCCAAGATCCATCAGCCTGCGTTGGACGGGAGACAGCCAAAGAGAAAAAACAAACCTTGTACAGCAACCGAATCCCAAGCCGAACATAAACCTGCATCTTCTCCTCCTCCAACTGTCCCGTAACGCGATTCTGCACAATGATATTTGCGGAATTCTATCACCAAGACTGATCAGCTCTACCCAACATATCAAGCAAAACAAAGACATACCGCACCAAGCTTATAATCCCCACTTGATATCTTCCCAATAACCCTCGTATACCACTTCCTCTGCGCCTGACTAGCAGTAACAAAATTCCCCACAACAATCTTATCAACCGAACTCCAATCTCGGCTCGCACACACCGCAAGGTGCGTTATAATATCCATCTCGGCTTTAGAGTTCATCCGTGGTCGGTGGCACAAGGGACAACTCTTCACGTTTATAACCCGCTCTACGGAATCTTCAGATTCCAGTTCGCTGGTATCGTCTTTACTCCCACTGTTCTTCTTCTTCTTCGGCTTTGGTTTTGGCTTTTTCTTGTTTGCTTGGTCGCTAGAGGAAGAAGAGGATTTGTCCCCCCGCCTGAACCGACTCTTCTTCTTCTTTTCCGCAGGCGGAAAGAGCGTTCCTCCCCCACCCACACTCACATTCCCACTCCCACCGGAAGACGACAACAGATCATCAGAAGTATCATCATCCCCCGACTCCTGCGCAGCACCCGCAGCGGTCTGATCCTTCGAAAAATCCATCTCCTCAAGCTTCAACTCCCTCCCCTGCCCATCGGCAACCATCAACACAGGCGTAGGCACACAACTCTCCCCAGCATCAACATCAACCCTCCGCTTCTCCTCCACCGGCCTCCCAAGCTCATCCTCCAAACACTTAATAGCCTCCTCAAAACTCAACTCATCACTCTCAGCCTTCTTCCCATACCTCGTGAAGAACGAGGAGACGGTGGACCGGGTGAGCGTTGACCCGAGCGAATCGAGCATGGACGTTAGTTCGAGGTGGGATAGGGCACCAGTGTCATCAGTATCGTATTGTTTCAGATATTGACGCCAGAACCGTTGTCGGAGGGCATCGTAGGGTTGGTATTTCGCTCTGTATGGTGTAGGTGAGAAGAATGTACCATGTGGAAGGTGTGAAGGAAACGCACCGAAAACTTAAAACAGGACTATACTTGCCCTCCCAAGACGCATTCCCGACCAACGGCAGCCTATAATCCACCATCGGCCCCTCTCCCCCCTCATCAACGGGATACAACCCCGTCCCCACATCAGGCTGCGGCGTACACTCCACCAACTCCTTAACATCAAAACTCACATCCCCCACATAATCATTCGACGAAAGCTTGTCCCAATCCAATATCGCCAAATTAACCTTGAACGACGTCTCGTACCGACGAACGTGGAACAAAAGCTTCTCGTCCCATATCGGGTTACGTGAGTGTCTTATCACGCGTGTTCTGAACACCTTTTTTCCGAACGAGACGACGACGAAGGGGTCCATGTCCCACCCTGTTCGAGTCACTTAAGTGGCGATGGGCATTTTAGTAAACAACAACCAGAGCAGTAGAAGAAGGTGACAACTCACTGTTCTTAAACCTCGGCAAATCAACAGCACCCTGTATCTCAAGCATAACAATCCCCACAATATCATTAGCCTCCGAATCAAACCTATACGCCTCACTCCCCTTCCGACCAATAAACCTCTTCTTCTTCCCACCATCCACCCCATCCACCCCTACCGCCCCAGGCGAAGAAGGTATCGGGGAAGCAGGAGAAAGAACAGGCGACGAACTCCTTGAAGGAGACCGATAACCCGATATCTTCTTCGTAAACTTTATCCTCGGGATAAACCCCCCACTCGTCGCTTTTGGCGTCGGCTGCGTGAGCGGAGTGGCTGTTTTGAGGGCTGCGCTGGGTGTAGGCGTTGTACCGGGAGAACTAGGCTGAATGACGAGTTCCGGTGGGGGCAGCTTGATACCCGTGGTGGTGGTGGTGGTGACAAGCGGTGGTAAAGCCTTGTCCGCTTCCGTTGGCGTTGGCGTGTATAGCTCGGTGAGAGGGACGTTGGTAGCCGCGGTTTGAAATTCGGGGGCATCAACGAATTCATCTTCGCCGTCCTCGTCATCATCTTCCTCGTCTGAAGAGAGCCCTCCGTCATCTTGGAAAGCGTAATTGTTCCCGGCGTGATTCGAGCGGATGGTGCCAACGCCTTCAGTCTGAAGGTCATAGAATCAAGTACATCAGATGGGAAGGGAAGAAGGACAAGAACGTACAGGAGGAGCCGAGACCAAAGAAGGCCTAGAGCGCTTAACGAACTCTCCATAAATCTCGTTAAACTCTAAAAGGCTATGGGTTCCATGGGGAGGGATGAATCCAATCTTGAGCTGGATGCTACCCGTGGCAACGGTATTGGCTCGCGTCGACAAGAGGTTGACAGAAAACGGCTATCTCCCCTGTGAGCCAAACCAAAACACATAAAGTTCAATGACCAACCTTATTTCCAGGCTCGTCAAACCCAAAAACGTTCTCCTCGCCCTCGCCTCTGAACCAAGATTCCAGGGACAAAGCAACCTCGCCGAGGTACTCCTTCGATAACATGTCCTTATCCCATACCACCAACTCCACCCCACCGAGCTTCTCAGCGAGGGAGAGGTAGAGAGGGAACTCGAACGTCGCGTCCTTGGGGTTATACACGGGGTTCAAAGTCCGTTTAGCTACGGGGGTTTGCTGACGGTTCGACAAAACTGAAACGACGACGAAGCTGTACGATATGGATGAGTTTGTTAGGGGGAAGAAACAAAGGAGAGACGCACGGATCGCTAGCACCATTCCGGTCCTTTGCCAAGAGCTGGGTACATCCTATGATTTGGATCTTGCATATGACGATGGGGAGTTCCCCGGGAGTAGGCGAGAAATTGTTGCGCCCCGATCCACTTTTAAGACCCAGGCCTTTGGGAACGGGGAGGCGTTTAGCGGATTTGAAAGCGCGTTTGAAGTTGAGCCCTTTTGTGGGACGGGGTGGTGGTGGGGTTGTTGTAGAGTCCATTTGGTGCCAGACGTGGAATGAGTTCTGGTAAGAGTGTAGAGTGCTGCCACGTATCACAGAGACAATGTGAAACGGGTGACGAGCGCCGTCAACGGAGATGGTTAACGGGCGGCGATGATGCAGATCGGGGTTCGTGGACGAGATAGCGCTCGTTTCTTCAAATTCAATGAAGGGTGACCCAACTAGAATGGCTCTATATGCTCATTCTATCCTTCCCGTTGTCCCAGTCAGACACCCAAAAAACACAGGGGCCATACCAAAGGAAAGAATTGCTCACCAAGCAAGATGAAGAAGATGGGTTGAACTTGAAATTACTGCTGCGTGATATTTGTAGACCAACAAACGGCACCGTTCGGCTGTTGGAGGGAGGGACGAAGATACTTTTAGACAAGTCAGGATTTAATATTTAGGATCGATGAGCGCAGCACTTGCCTTTTCAATTCCGCAGAGAACTTGCGAGCGACGATGGCTAGGAAGAGAGAAAGTAACAACTGAGAAAGACAGCTGTTGTTGTTAAACGTTAGGCTGTTGTTGCTGTTGCTAAGCAGCGTGAAAAAGTTTGTCGTCGTCGTGATGAATGATATCCACACCAAGACATCAAAATTAAGTAATATTTGGCATCATCCTCTATTTCAAATAAATTAGGTAGGACAAGGGGAAATGGCTCCCTACTCATACCTGTGTCCAAATTTTAAAATAAATAATAAAAAATAAAGAAGGAAGGAAAAAAAAAAGGGAAGAAAAAGGGAGGGATTTGGCTTACCAAGGTGTGGTTTGAGATGGTATTCAGGCAGCTGGTCAGCTTGTGCGAGCCCAAACAGCGAAACGAATTGTTGGTTTTATTTGGCATCAGCGCGGCCACGGAAGTAGTGAACCTAATAAATATTCACTAGCGAGTTCACTACTGAATGCGGTACCTTCCACTGGTTCCCTCGCGCTAAAAAGATTCATGTACAATCTATATGCATATATAAGCAAATATGCAAATTTCCATGCCTTTCCATGGCATATTGAGCAATACAGCTCAGTTTTCACTACTGAAAAACAAGTGCAACGCTTAGCTAATCGTGAATCACGCGGATGCTGGTTTCGCTGCTCACTCTCGTCCAACACCATTCCAAGTCTCGCCAAAACAGCGAAGAAACCCGGAATCAAAGGTAAGTAAAATGTCGTGTCATTTATTACTCAATATGAATTCTCCACAGTGAACAACTGAGGCGGCGGTCAGTACGACTGGCTGCTGCCTCTGATTAACACACCACACACAACTCTTCTTGGCTCTCCCCACCCCCAAATCACCTGGTTTCAACTGCTTCGACCATATCGGACCTCAAAGCACGATTTCACGGCACCGAACGACCGCATACCGCGCCCCTCCCCGTCTCCACATTGCGAGCATGCCAGCGCTCTGCCCCTCTCTCTTCTCTCGGATTCACGGCCTCTCCCACCCCTACTCGTTCCACCAAACGTGAAAAAGCGGCCATTGCGCCTCTGTATTCACCATCACCCCCCCCGTTCCAGGCTCCATCGCCGCGAGGCAGGAGACGCGGTGTAAACACAGGCCCAAGTGGCCGTCGTTTACGTGCGCCATCCGCTGCTCGGTCCTCGTTACCACCGTCCTCGACCCGCTAACTCACAGTGCCGGTTCCAGTATCAACCGAGCGCCCATATGCGAAGACAGGGCAACTCAAGCGAGTGGCCACAACCCTCACCAGCTCCCCTAACCTGCCTATTCCGACTCGCACGACCGTATCCCCACCCTCTCTCCCCTTTCCAGTCCAACGCGAACGCCTCACATCTGTGGCTGCGCGTTTCCGGAACCCGTATGCTTGACTGCATGCGTGAACGCAAGTAGGCGTGCCGAGTCGCTCTGCTCGTTTTTCTCTCTGGTTGCCTCGCTATTGTTTCAACTCAAGTATCCCTTCCCTCACATTCAGTACTACTACATAGATTGCAATGTCATATCTGTTATTAATATCAGGCTCCTCCATTATTCTTCTCAAATTCTTTTGTAAGATTTTCAAGTATTTTAAATCTAGACAGCAATTTGACACTGAATTCCACTGAAAAATAAAATAAAAGTACATTTACATAAATTAATATATGCAAGATATAGCTTCTGAGATTGTGTTGAACAAAGGAGCAAAAAAAGAGACGAAGATTTGCACAAGATTCGAGCTGCATCGTTTGCTGGGCATCGGCATCTCAAATTGGAAGGTCATGTGATGCTTTTAAATTCCATTCAGTATAGTGTTTAAAAGTCCGGTCCGGTCCGGTTTTTTGGTGCTGAGAGGCCTTAACCGTAACCGTAACCGGTCTGCGTTTTTCCCAGAAGCTAAAAAGACCGGACCGGATCGCAAAAAACCGCGGTCTGTGGTCTTTTTGCGGTCTTTAGACCGGTTTCGGTCTGCAGCGGTTTTAACCGGTTTATGACCGGTCTTTAGGCTAATATTTTGCAATTATAAATCGGTAACTTTATTTACATTATAATTAGCTTTAGAATAAGCCCAAGAACGTAAAATTCTGTTGGGAATTGGTGCTTCTGTAAAATTAATATGGTACATCTACTATTTTCCACGGCTTTTACGTTTCCAATTATATTTCCGTCGGGCTTGGACCAATTAATATGTTCTTTGGTGGCTGTATTCACAATTTCATTAGCTTGAAAAAGAGCCTAAGAACGTTAAATTCGGTTAGGAATTGGTGTTTCTATAAAATAAACATAATACATCTACTATTTCATGCAGTATTCTATGTTTTCAACCATATCTCTGTCAGTTTTGGACCAATAAATATGTTCTTGGGTACGTTTTGAAGGGTATTTAAGGGGCTACAAAAAACTGGTCCATCTTAACCGGTCTTTTGCGGTCTTTACATCTCAAAAATTAAAAGACCGTAATCGCAGGTCTGGTCTTTTGCGGTCTTGGTCCGGTCTGGTTACGGTCTTTTTCCAGTCACGAGACCGGACTTCCAAACACTAATGCAGTAGTTATCAGTAGTGAAGCACAGGTATGAGTAGCGACCCGAAACATTTTATATCAACCAATAAAAGCCTTGGCTGTTGAATGTTACAGAGGCGAAGGAGGCCTTTTTAGTTGATCTCCTTTTTGTAAGTTTTTAAGTATATCAGCACACTTTAAACTCTGGTCGCCGTTCTCCTTCCCAACTGTCATGATCAAACTTGGATCACACACTTGGGGTCGACTTGTTCAAGAACTCACCAAGGCACTAACTACCATGGCAACAAACATCGCAAAGGAAGAGGCTGGCTTATCTATGAACAAGTCCTCAGCTGGGTACATTCAATTGTCCCATTGGTGCAATCCTGGTGAGCTGTTTTCAAGTATCAATTGAAATATGTTTATTATTGACAAAATGTCGTCATGCCTTCTAAGTCCCTCTGGAGGCTGCCCAGTGACCAGTTTACACATCTTCAACTTGGGCAAGTTTCTGGGGCTTTTGAGGAGGATTGCTAGCTCTCTCTGCAGTGATCAATCTGTGGCGATGTTCTCTACCGCTCTAGTGGTTTTAGAGTTAAGAGTTCGAAAAATGATACCAGGTTAGTTTCCTCATGCATAATAGTCAAATTCCTCATTCTCCAGCAGCTTGCAAAAACAGACAGGAGGAGATGGATACCTAATGAGTCAATCTGGCACCTCCCAAGTCTCACACTGCACATCCAAAAGTCCTCTCCGACATGCCAATCTCCAAGTTATTGTAGTCCATTGCTGGCAAACTGCCGCCCTCTCGTCTCCTCTTACCCGCTTGATACTTGGATGAATCTTAGAAACTTGGCTGAGGCCGCTCTTTTGAGGGCATGTTGTCTGTCTTTGATTTGTCTCCGTGACACAGCGCCTTATGCTTCCATCATCAGACTCTTTGAATTTCAGATTTCTCAATTAAATATTTGTTACGGGAAGGGGTCGCTCTTACGACCCACATGAGCTCCGGAAGTTGCCATGACAACTGATCAAAGCATTGCTCAAAGTGCTTCGATCGCAAGCTAATTATAGTGGCAGGCTCCCACCTACACAGCTCTACTGATCTTTACAGTACATCCTACCAACTGAGCCCAAGCTTCATTCACATGCTTATAACCCTTGGCAAAGATAGATTTCAGGTGTTGAACGTACCTCTCTGATCATTAATTCCTAGGGTGTTCATCAAGCGGTTGACAACCGATTGTAAATAACGGTGGATAGTCCTGCTCAAAGTACTCAAGGTAAAACATATATTAATAACCTTTGCTCACTCTATTTATTAATGCGATATATGCCTTTCCTCGACATGATCTCCATTATGTATTGTAAGCTTTCTAATCATTTGAGCACCCCTTACAGATCTCTCACTATTTTATCATCGTCAGATATCCTTCTCGACAGCTCCTCAGAAGAAGCTCGCCATACAACATTCCAAGTCAATGGCTGTACATCTCATCATATTCACACCACTTTACCCCCCCCCACCATTTAAAAAAAATCCCAAAACATAGGGATGTTTGCAATCGGAATTTCAATCACCGAAAGTAAGATAACCTCCACCACCTCATACATACCCACATTAACCACTTTAAAACCCTTGTGTAAAAGTCCTGCTAACGATGAGAACATGGGCGATCCGGGGTAAAGATCACAGGCTTACCATCATCCTTCCAATTCTTTGGGCTCTATGCTTTGCTGGGGTGTTCAATTTTATGGGCATTTTTCTTAAATCTGTGTCATGTGAGTTTTTTTTTGCATCATACGATTCATTGCTTATTTTTTATACACAGTTATTCCGCCCCCTCGAGGAGCCGGATATCAATCAGCAGGATGCTTCAAAGTCAGTAGCAGCCTGACATTATTCACTTGTTGGGTGTTCATTATGGCTTATGATCTAGGTGAGAAAACACTTCATTACCTACATAAATACTTACTCATCATGTCGTGCAGTGCTTTTGATATTGATGGCAATTAAGGGACTTCTAGTGCATAAGCATTATTTTGGCTTTTAGGAGTGTGATATGAATTGAGAGCTTATTTATATCAGTGAGAATGTCCACTTTTTCACACTGCAAACTCGCAAATGCAGTGTTCCTGAATGGTATGGTACAGCTCTACATGGTTTTGTCATTTGTTCACTTATTTTTTGATTAAGGTCTGATCTACTATTTCTACCTCTTTGGTTTGTCCCTCTACCCTTCTGATACATAGTCAAAACCATTGAAATTTGTTGGTCTGCCAGTCATGTCGACCATTAACGTTGTCCTCATATATCCTGTACGTTCTCTCCCTCGTCTGCTGTCCATACCAAACTCATCCCCTCTTAGTATGACTATCCCAACCTCCTCACCACGTAATCTCTTCTTTATTTCCATGTCGTCTTCAGCTTATCTCACTCCTATTTTTGCAGGTTCAAATGAGGCATGTACTCTATCCTGACCTGCTGTGTCATCCTTGACATCTGTACTAAAACAAAAGAGAGCCTCGACTGGTCCAACCCCAAATTTTCAGTAAGACTTCCGAAATGATCCTCTTCGATTCTCTATGCAATGTCCCTTTTCAATTTTTTTTCTTGTACGCTACTACACTTGGCAGAGGTACCTATGCTTCGGAGGTTTTCCATATAATTATTTTTGCTTGTCATTATCTGTAGACAGCTGTCAGCTGTTTGTAGTTATTATTTGTAAGTACTAGCATAGTCATTTGATATGGTACTAGTAAATACTATTTCACATTTGGTGACCACATTAAAAAATATAATTA